>JAWWMK010029366.1:0-14580 GCA_035047105.1 Galeopsomyia nigrocyanea
CTGAGCTTGCAACTTGCAACTCGCGAAAGTCTCGACCTTGACGCTTTTTATGTCTGTTAAATTTTATCATTGATCAAAATTATTTACTTAAAATATTATATATAGAATGATAAAATTTAACAGACATACAATCTTAAGAGAACAAAATGAAAATTAAAAGTCGTCACGTATACTAAATAAAATCTAACTAATTTTCTTATTATGGGTATGAGAATAGTACCTTCCAAAAATCATTACTTGACAATGTATTACTTATACTTTTTTAAGAAAAACTAAGCGTAAATAATTCCATAGCAAAGAATTGTCAGAAAATTTTTCTGCACGTGTGTTGCACTCGGTTTTATGTTCTTCGAGTCGTGCGTCGTTATAATGATATAGGAGTGACTGAAGAAGTTTCGGATAAATTCATGAAACAGTAGTCCAATCATTATAAATCAAAATACTATGGTACAATCTATCATTTATTTATAAAGGTAAAATTTAGTTTCTATTTTATGTATACACCAAGGGTGGTCCGCTGTATCCCTGTGATAATACAAATATCATACTGGACCCCCAGTATCCCCCTACAATATTGCTTCCATATATGTAATATCCCCATCTTTATATCTTATGGTTGCTTTGACTGTTTTTTTTTTCGTAAAATGAGCGCGAAATAAATATCAAAGAATTTTATTTTTTTTTAAATGACTCATAGTCGTTGCGCCAACAAAGTGGAATATAAATCTAAGTATATGTTATTGCTGTTCGACGTATTCGAATTTCCTCGTAATCACTGCGTCGAGCGGATTTCCATATATTTCAATGAGGTATTAATCTTGTCTAAATTGATACATTTGAAATGTTTCGTAGGTACAAATATTTCTCAATATCTGATTGAACTATTTTTTATTAAACCCCTCTGTGTCATATTCTCGAAATGCTACACAGTCTTCGTTTGTTCTCCAGGTGTGAAAGAGAGAACAATATTACCTAGCTATCAGATTCTGAATTTAAATAGCGCTCGATTATCTCGACAAAAGTTTTAACGTTAAATTAGTTCACACATACGGTATGATAAACTTAGCGATAAAGCCTTTGCCACCCTTAAATGAATCCTACAGTAATTTTTTCATTACCTATCTTGATTAAGAGTTAAAATATACGTGTCTATTTCTGTTAAAAATAAAAATAAATTGTTATCTTATCCCCGAAATCGTGCATTGTACATATTTTTCTTGCTGATGTGTTACATGCGAATTCTAATTCATTTAGATTTAATTATAATTTTGTGATATTTGAATGTCTTGCGAAGATAAAAATATACCTCCCAGAGTGAAATAGAAAATTGAAAAGGCCAAAATATTTCGTCATAATACATTCATTGTTTTTATCATCCAAGGCATTCAAGTACTTCGATACCTTTTGCATTTCAAATGTTTTTTGAGTGTTGATTAAAGTTGTTATTATTTTGTAAAATAATTAATTCACTTCTTGCGTATTACTTGTACACAAGTGATTGAAATAAAATAAATCTTTATTCAATTATCTATAGTGTCGTTTCTTTTTCATTACTGAAAACAAAACTATTTAAAAAAAATTATTTATCAATAAGATAACTTTTATCATTGATGAATGACATTTTCCAATCAACAAGCATCCACTTTTGCTGGAATTGATTACATTTATAATTTTTTTACTAGAATAAATTAACACATCGCTACATGTCTTAAAATCGTCAGTGACAGGTGTTTCACTTTTGTCTCCTCATTAACGAGAAGTAAACAAATGTAGTTTCCCACATAAAACATCAACAAATCTCTTCAAAAACTCCACGAAAATGTCCTTACAATCGTTAAAACTGCTAAAATCAGTAAAACAACTAATGGCATTACCAAGACGAAGGATGTCGAAGTCCGTCGAGATAAGCGGAGTAAAAAAAAAAATCCCAATCACATTGCAAATCTTTAGGTTATATAACTCGACGATAAAAATTATCAATACTCCGAGTATAGAAGTACGAGCTGTACAGACTCGACAAAGGACCACCGCCAGGACAACTTACCTCCGATGAGGCGGTCAAGATACTCGAAAATATGTTTTACATACGCAGAATGGAAAACAAAGCGGCCGAGTTGTACCGCGCGAGACTCATCAATGGATTCTGTCACTTGTATAGCGGTCAGGTATGATTTTGAAATTATATTTTTACATTTACATTGATAACCAAAGATTATTAGGAAGCGGTAGCAGTTGGACTGAAAGCGGCAATGAAGGAGAACGACACGGTAATCACGGCGTACAGATGTCACGCGTTCGCCAGGTTGTTTGGTTACACTCCGAGGCAGGTAATTGCCGAATTGATGGGTAGAAAGACTGGAGCTTCTCAAGGTAAAGGTGGCTCTATGCACATGTACGCGACCAACTTTTACGGTGGTGATGGTATCGTCGGTGGTCAGGTAACTTAAATATCATTATTTTTCTGATTCCCCATGACAATAAAATTACACACTAAACATTATTTTTAGGTACCAATAGGCGCAGGAATTGGATTCGCGCACAAGTACAACGGCAACGGTGCAGTATCTTTCGCACTTTACGGCGACGGAGCCGCCTCTCAAGGACAGATCTTCGAATCTTACAACATGTCCAAACTTTGGAATCTACCGGTTATCTTCGTATGCGAGAACAACAAGTACGGAATGGGCACAGCGACTAATCGACACTCGGCGAACGACAAATTTTACACGCGTGGAGATTTAATTCCTGGGATTCAGGTAATTTTATAATAATGGTAATTGTTTTTAACTTTTAATATTTCGATTTTTTTTTTGGTCAAAGGTCGATGGCATGAAAGTAGAAGAGGTGCGCGAAGCGGTGAAGTTTGCGAGAGAACACGCAGCTAGCAATGGACCCATGCTGATGGAAATGCAAACGTATAGATACTATGGTCACAGCATGAGTGATCCTGGCACGAGTTACCGGACGAGGGAAGAAGTCAAGGCTATACAGGATCAAAACGACGCCATCAAACTTTTCACGACTTTGTGCGAGGAGAAGGGACTTTTGAGTAAAGAGGAGATTGATGTTTGTTTGTTTTCTATTCTTGTTCTTAATGAATTATTGGAGACTTAAATTTAAATTTGTTTCGTAGGGGATGAGAACGAAGATATTCAAGGATGTTGATCAGCAGGTCGAGGAGGCGAAGAAAGACGAATGGCCCGACGTCTCTGAGATAACATCTCATCTGTATGTTAACAGGTTAGAGGAAACACGAGGGATGGTTCCATGGCACAAAGTGTAGAGACATTTTATTCCACGACAATTGTTAGAAAGATCGAAGAAGTAAAAAGTCATAGGGTATTATAATAAAAAAAGAATGACGTTTATTGCAAAACTTACAATCCTTCAAATCACAACGCTCGAATATCATGGTCCGCTTTTTTTTAATTTATATCTCTTAATAATTAGGTGGAACGAGTACAAAATATTCATTTGCGAAAACTTTTTAACGCATAGCTTTTATATTTAAAAAAAATGAATCTCACATTTCACTCACACGCGCGCTACAATTACTACAGTCATAAGATATAATCTCGGGTATCAATACTTATAATTATCATATACAATTTTTGGAAGATAAAAAAGCTCTTTACAATCTAAAATAACGATCGAATACGAATAACGGAAAAACTTTAACTTTGCGTGACACCGTTTGGTTTATTCGCTTTGCCGAGAGTATTTTCGACTTTGCTGAAGAGTTTTTGAATTGACTGCTTGACTCTCGGTTGTTGAGCTTCACCGTCGTCGGTGTCGTCGGATGCTTGTCTATTTATGTGGTCGAATATTTTTGGTCTTTTACCGCTACCAAAGCGACTCCACATACTTTTCTCCGGTGTTTCGCGCGGACGGTTTTTGAATGTTTCTGACAATGCTACGTCGTCGTAAAGCTCTTCTGGTGGTTGAGATAACTCCACGGGTCGATTGCCGGATTTGGGAACTTGATAGTGCTCTTGGTCGATGCTCAGCTGCAGGTCTGACAGGAAGGAGCCGTTTTCTGAAAGTCAAAGTAAAACTTGTCATTGTGACTGAAATTTTTTTTTATAAATGTCATGAAAATTATGTTAAATTGTATGATATATAATTGAATATTTATGAGCAATAAAATTACTTTCTTTTGTTTTTTGAAAAATAATATCATTCATTTTTATCCCTTTTTATCCGTTCATTTACCTTGTCACATTAATCGTACTTGATATAAAATAATTTCATGAGTTATAAGCAAAACTTTGATGAAAAAGAATTTATCAGACAGTAATGTTTTGGATATACATTCCTTTCAATTCTTTTCGATTTTTGCATTGACACTTAAGATTATTGCGTTCTAATACTTCAATTAATTTTAATTTGTTTTTATCTAAAACACAATATTAACAAATAATTCAAGTACAACTGTTAATTAGAACGACTTTGACAAACAGGAGTCAATTAGCATTTTTCCTTCACGCAAAGTATTTTTCTGTACGTCATTTCAAGCGCGATAACAATAAAAGTAAATTTTCAATCAATTCAACAAACTTTCCAATCTTTTTCAAAGTATTCTATTTTCATCTTTCTCCATAACTACAAACTCATAGAAGATACTGACTCGGGTAATCCCTGATGACATCGACATTGGCACAACCCTTGCATCCATTCACCTCGCTACCACTACCGATATCGTCGTAAATCTCCTCAGGAGCTGCACATTTGATGATCGTCGGTGGTCGAGAATAAATCGGCCTTGGAGGTGGTGGCGACAAATAATTCTCTTCCTGAAGTTCTCGAGCTGTCGATATATCGTCGTAACACGGCATATCTGGTTCCGGTGTTTTAGGGGTCGGTGAGGTTGGTGATTTTGGTGCTTTGTCATCTCGTTTGACGGACTCTTTGCGATTGCGCACTCGCTCGAAGAACGAACGCTTGAGATTTGACGCTTTGGACGGTTTTGGCGATTTTTCTTTTTCAACTTTGGTCTACAACAGAAGAAAAGATCGTTTGCAAAAAATGTTTAACTGCAAAATATTTGAAAATAATCAGAGTACTCACTTGAACATCGTCGTAAGAAACAGGTTCGTTATTTGTCTTCACGATACTAGCAACGTCATCGTAAGTTTCCAACGGAGTTTCATTTTTAGATTTGTCAACGAACGTTTCCACATCGTCGTAAGTTTCTTGAACGACATTGGCAGCTTTACTCTTAGCAATTTTGCAATTCTGATACTCCCTCTGGGCTTTGATGTCTTCGATTCTGTGATAAAGTCCTTCTTCGTCGTAAATCTCATCCTTAGGCTCGAACGTGAGTTTTTCCTGGGATGGTAACGAGGGTAAACGTCTTCTTTCGGTTCTAGCTGGTAACGGTGGTGCTTCCTCGACTTTTGTCGTCTCGGCTTTTTCTTTCTCGGGTGTTGCAGTCTTTACCGGCACTTGTTTCTCTTTGGTTTTTACCTACAAATACAAACGAAAATCGAAAATTACTATATTATTCAAATTATCCTTCAAATTAAATTGAAACTTTTTTACTAACCTTCGGTGAGTTCATAACATCCTGATACTTCTCAGCCTCCTCTCTCATCCTTTCGATACACATCCTCTCGTTCGACTCCAACTCGAGAATCTCAGCGAACGTTGGTTTCCTCACTTTTGCCTTCATATCGCTAGGTTCCAAACTCTCCGTGATAGCTTCGACCCATTCGCGCATCTCTTGCGAATTTTTCGCGACGAACTGAAAAGTTCGCTCGCCAGGGCAATAGATCTCGAAGGCACCTTCGCTGCGTCGTGGATCGCGCGACAAAGCGTCCGGCGCCGCTCGACTCTTGTAGCCGCGTAGCGGAATGACGATGTACGGACGACTCTCGCGGTCGTTGGCGAAAAGTAGGAGGTGGGTGCCGACTAGGCTTACCTGATGGAAAGAATTATCATGATTAATTACGTTGATATGTTGGTTCGGTTTTAGAAAAGGAAAATACTAATAATATACAGTGAAACTTCGATAATTCGAAGTTGAAGACCGGATTCTTGAATTTTTTTATGCCGACCAATGTAAAATTACCTTAATAATTCGAAATTCAAAAATTCGACCCCGTGAAACATTTTTCCATGTATTTTTACCGAACTCTTGAGTTTCGAATTATCGACGTTTGACTGTACTTTTTATTATAAAAATTTCAGTATCATTCCATTCGATTTTAATCAGGCATTAAAATCAATCATCAAACATTTACAGTGTATGAATCGCACATTCACCTCGTCAATGATCAAATAAAACGAAACAAAAAAAAAATTCAATAACAATCACTTACTACACATCGCACGCGTGAACTCAGTCAGTCGTTTGATTACGACAATCAAACAACGCGCTTTCTCTCTCGTGTGTGCATCATGCAATCGAAGCGCAAAAAAAAAAATTGACTCACCCAGCAGTGCCTATTCAGCCAGATAAAGTTGAACGGCGCGAAGACTTTTCGCTCTCGTCTTAGATGCTCAAGAAATCCAGATTTAGCTGAACGAGCTTTGGCTTGGCTCGCCGAGAAACTGGCGTAGAGTAAAACCACGTTATCCAACATCGAGTTGTTGTTGTCAGTCTTGTTTCCCTCCTTCTTACCCACGTCGTTGTGATACTCCTGGAAAGTCTCGTAGTAGTGTTGCAACGAACTCCGCTTCGAGAAAAAAAAATGCAAGAAATCGATGTTTAATTCGATTGTTGAAAAATAGAATTGAAACTAATTGCGAGAGATGAGTCAAACTAAATTAGCGTCAATTACACGACAAAAGACAGACATACTTGCTCCTGTTTGTCGTCGGCGCTGACGTACTCTTCGGGTCGGTCGGTCTCGTCGAGCGAAGTCGAGCAGAGTGACTTGCCGACGACGTTCATGTCGAGGTAAGGTTGCAGAGAATCGCTGTGCTCGAGGATTGTCCGCGAACGCGCGAGCAATGACTCGCGGCTGGACTCGAGCGCCTCCGGCAAATCTACATCGCTTAGACCGTCCAGGAAGTCCGCGAGCTCTGAATAATAATGTTGTATGTAGGTTTATTGCTATGATGATGATCGTTCGTTGTGATGTGGTCTTTTTTTTTTGTCTTCTTCTTCTTCTATTGCGCTGATTCAGCAGCGACATAGTCAGTCGTTTAGATTCGCGTTTTTTATTTCTTTTTAATTATCATAGATGTACCGTTGTTTGTAAATTACAATTGTTAATCTTGTAGGTTACTTTGTTTCTTTTTTTTTCAAGTTTCGATGTGAGTGAAACAATCCGAGTCGCGGTTAGTTAAGATTGACATACTAACGAAATTACATGGTTATTAAATGACTTGCAGTTGAGAAAAAGTGACTTACTGAGAGAATAAGATAACGACATCATTGTACATAAAAAATATTAGGACAACATCCATTACCATCATTTTTTTTCTATATAATAATAGATTTTAAACGCGTAGCATTGTATTACGAGAATCCACGACAATACGACAACTAGCAAACATTGTTACAAAGCCCTCGTTAAAAATACTCGTCGCGGTAATACCCAAGGAGGCGATCAGCCAACATTACAATAATTCCCGACAAATAATACGACTTTACATTTCTTTTCTGCGCATTCTATGCAAACGACCATCGCTCGTCGACTAAAAAAAAAAAGGTCGCGTTATAATTTTTTTTTGACGGTCACTACAAGCGCACATCATATCAATTAAATTACAATCCGAACGTCAACGTAAAATTATCTGATAGAGCGCGCGGCGCACGCAACTGTCCGCGGTTACGTAAAAAAAAAACAACAAAAACAACAACTCACCTCGTAAAAGTGTCGCTACGTCTCCTTGCATGACTGCAATGTACTGTCGAGGAAAAATACTTGCGTCAGTACGTCGCGAGATTTTCGTCCATTACTGATGTGTGTGAATTTTTTTTTTTTATTATTATTCCAAGTAGAGACAGGATGCTCTCTCCGAGAGGATGTGCCTGATAAGGAGTTGGTTTACGTTATCGGACTTGCGTTATTATATATCCGACGATTGCTCACACTGCAATGAGAGGAATATGTACATGATATATCGGTTCTTTTTTTTATTATTATTATTTTTTTTTTTTTTTGATGTCGTGTTTTAGCCTGCTACTGTTGATGATGATGATGATGTGTGTGACTAATGGATCTTTTTTACACCGGGAAAATGATTATCGAGTTTTTTTTAATAATAATGTCACGCTATGATATTATTCACGCGAGAGATTTTAAGAGGAAAAATTCACGCTACTATACGAACTATTAAAACTTGAAAGATAGCAAACTGTCCCAATGTTTATTATACTTCGTAATTCTATTTCCGACGGGAAATTATCTCCTCCATCGATATTAAGT
This sequence comes from Galeopsomyia nigrocyanea, assembly GCA_035047105.1. NCBI lineage: Eukaryota > Metazoa > Arthropoda > Insecta > Hymenoptera > Eulophidae > Galeopsomyia > Galeopsomyia nigrocyanea. The sequence goes on from JAWWMK010029366.1 coordinate 8,379, forward strand.
ATAATATCTTATCGTTAAAATTCCTCATAAATCCATTATCTGCAATATCTCTTTTTCCAAGCGCACAATACAATTAACCGAACAATTCATAATCATCATAGAGAGAGAAAAAGAAGCGAAAGTAAAAGCAAACAACAATCGTCCATAAATCAGCGAGGATTATTTACTCAAAGGTATAATATATAAATTCCCTCGATGAATATCTCGTAAATAATCCCACAAAAGAGAGAGACGATTTCCCTTTGAGATTACCGTAGAAAATTTCTCTTTCGCACTAATAGCGTCGCCGTACACCGGCGGCGAAGGCAAAACTTTACACATTATTAAGCGCGACGTGAAGAATATATATATATGTGTGTGTACAAGCATTTGACGGCCACCGCCTTGTTCTTCATCTGTGTGTGTGTGTGAAGCCGCCGCGTCGCGGTTAATTGCCTCGGTAACGTGGTGTCTCGTGTATATATATATTTTTTACATTGATGATTGTTTATTGTATTTTTTTTAACAACAATGTGTGCTAATATATATATTTTTTTATGAATATGTAATATCGCATGTAATGAATATATCACTCGGGCATTGTATTCAATTTACGAGGCGTAAGAAATATCATCCGTCGCACCTTCTTATATACGCGCACTCGCTCTGAATTTTAAAATATATTGCACACTTATCGTTAATAACACATAAGTACACGCACTTTGCAGACTTGCGATGTATATAGCAAAAAAAAATCAAAACTTATCGTTGTTATACAGATAACGAACACATTTTTTTTATCTTATAAAATGTAATCATCGAAGAAGATAAAAAAGAAATCATCCCACAATACTGTTAAATAATCACCTTATTTTGCACGATAAATCAACAATAATAGATCGTTCATCACACTTATTACAACGCAGGTACAATATAAACGAACCGCACGTGCGGACTGTCGCGGTCGACTCCCGCTTCGAATCGAGAAAGAGTGTATATTCGTTTCCCTCCTCGACGTTCTCTCTCTCCCCCCGCCTTATTTCTACGCGCTGATGTCATATATACATGGCTTATATATATACAAAAGACCGTCGGTGCATTCCATTAGAGAGAAAGAGAACGAGAGGATATATACACGCATCTTTTTTTGCATAATAGTTGAACAATTTTCTTTTTAAAGGGGAACTCATCTTCGTGCAATAAGGAGGTCGATGATTCGTTACATGATCTATTACAGCGTCAGCACTTGGTTTCAATTTTCGCTCTCCTTCGCGTGCGTTGCATATTTTTTGTTTTACAGTCGCGGTTGAGTTTGCAATCCGAAGCGAAGTGTATATAGATTGCGAAATGAAAAAAAAATATTCTGAAAATGCATCTAGGAATTGATATAGCCTCGAGAGAGAAAAAAAAAGAAAAATACTAGTTCAACTCGGTTGAGCCATAATCGCCGCTTGTAAATACTATTTTCAAGCTAAATCACGGAAGATTTTGCTAATCCAACAATTAACGCGAGACGAGGAAAATCCAGAGAGGTTTTTATTTTTAACGAGTCGATTATTCGAAAAAAAAACACTCGATCTATTCTCAACTACTCTCGATATTACTCACGGATATATACGAATTGAAAAAAGAAGACATTACGTAATGTAGATGAAAACGTATCCTAGGATGCTTGTATTTCAAATTTTCATCGATCCCGTCTGGTACGAAATCTATTATATTCAAAGTCGACCTTCTCTCTCTCTCTCTCTCAAAAAAAAAAGTTCTAACGATGACTCACTTTATACGCACAATTTGTCGTGTGTGTGTAGGCTGCACGATCAAGTGGCATGAATTTAATTCCCTTATGGGTGCGAGAGAAACTTTTTTTTTAACGGGACTCCCGCGTGACTTACTTATACTGCTTCTCTTCTTGGGCGCGACGTGCTTATGACTCTTGATGAGCGTTTTTTTTCACTCACTCTTCTTTTCTTTTTACGTGTCGCCGTGTGTATATGGGCATTTTTTTTTCTGTGAGGGTTTTTTTTTTAGGAAGTCGTTTAAATTTTTTAATTTATAGTGTCGTTAACTTCGTTTAAGTAACTCTTTGATCAAAGTGTAATAAAAAAAAAAGATACAAAATTTGTCTCGAAAGAGTGCAATTGCACTTTTGATAGAAACGTCGATAATACAAACCAACTAGCTACTCCGAGACAAGTATTTCCATTCAGAGCCTCTTACGAACTGCATCCATAAGAAGCAACGCATTGCAGTAATAAAGCAAGCGCTTTCACTCTTCTACTCTCGTACACGTGGAGATGACGATGATGATGACGCGATGTTGCGGATCATACTTATATACACTCGCTCGACAGATTTAAACACATGCTATGTATGCCTCCTTGGCTTTTTCTCTCACGCTAAGCGGCCCGAAATATCTCAGCGAGACGTGAATAATTATACATTGGAAACATGTGCGCGCGTGTGATTTTCTTTTGTATCCGAAAGAGAGAAAAAAATATGCGATTTTTGGGACGCTCGTAAAAAAAACACACACACGAGTTTGCCACGTGGAAAAAAAAATGTGCGAAGGACACGGCGCATTACCATTACACCGGCACTTGTGCGAGCAAACATACTCTTACTTTACTCGGATCTCTGCCAAAAGCAAACACTTGTCTGTAGTTTTTTTTTTCATGGTTGGATTTTTTTTAGGTGATCACTTTTGATTGTTAATTTTGTAATCGATATGCAATTTTTGTTGAGTCTGAAATGAATTTGCAACAAATAGAATATAAAAAAAATTGCATGGAATGTCATGCCAAAACAAAAAGAAATAAAAAGCGAACCATAATATCAAGCATACCCGAGTCATAACTTCATCGAGCCGCATCGAAAGGGTCGGTCCATAATAAATGAATGACGCTTAAAGTTTGCCACATATTACGATGAGAATGAGCCTGCGGTCTAACGCATCGACTTTATACCCGCATGTATACGCGACCCTTTCATCATCAATTCGTTCGAGTGGGTGGAGTTCGTTCGATGAATGCTAGGCGTTACCGTAATTTCACGAGGATAATATTGTATGCACGTTATAATAGTATGTGATTGCTTTTCAAGGATACATTCTGCTGTACATATATAAATGGATTTATACACGACGATGGAGATTCTTTTTGTTTCTTTTTTTGCCAAATTGGCAACTGATCAAGTGAGTCATCGTTTCGATGAATTTCTTATTAAAGCGAAGAAGCTTCATGCTGTATTGTTGATTCACTCTGATTTGGGTAATACTTCAAGAGTTATACGCTTGCCTATGTGAGCTGATTCTTTTTTTTTTTTTTTTTGGTCTATGACAGATCAAGTTCACAATGGAGATTTGAGAGATGTCATAATACAGATTTTTGAATGATCATTCAAAACGTGAATTTTTTTATTCTTCAACCAAATCTTTTCCATTGCAAAGTAAGCTTGTCTTGAATAAAGTTTGACCCCGACGAACAAACGATACACGATGTCGACTGGGATATGTTGGCGTTCCGTTGCCAGGAGTAACGGAATCGATGGTGAATTTAGATATTATTTTTAATAGCTGTAGCATTTAAATGCAATCAAAGCAATTAAACTATTATCTTACTATGCAGAAAAGAGACGTAAGCCTCTCCAACCCTTTCTGTTATTACATCTGACGTCAATGCCGATGCTTTCCATAACTATCGAACTATTATTTCTTCATCTAATATGTACATTTTAAAGTCGAAATTACAAGTATTTTTCTTATGCTCGCGTAGCTTTTTCGTTTCCTGCAGATCCGGGGTGGTAGTTGTGCTTAGTACGAGCGAGAAAAAAGTTTGCAATGAAGGAATAAGACTTGATTCCATAAAAGAATTAGATATGACGAGTTTGAGAAGAATTTGTTATTGCTTTATCTACACCATTTAGTCAATTGCAAAACTGTTTGTTACCAAAAAGACTAGTTTTTAATTGGATCTACATCGAGAGAGAAAAGTAAGTACAGATTTTTATACAGCTATAGCGAGCAAGTAAGATATAATAATTTTTTTTACTGATTTGATATAAAACTGCATAATATAACTGCTGCGTCCTTAATAATAGAGACTTGGAAAGAATGTAAGTATATTTTTTTCTGGAGTAATAATGAATTTTATCCATTTCATCAATTCTGCTACTCTGAATTAGAAGAATCGTAGATGAAATCCTCGAGCTTGAAAACTATTAAATATGCATCATTAAAAAGTATTTCTTAAATTTGCAGATTTATACGTTATTTTTTTATTGATAGCTATACTTTCTTACCGACGCTTGGAACAAGTGAAATGGAACATTATCCACTACTGAACAAGCTTATATTTCGACTTTCACAAGTGAAATATTATCAGTGACGTGAAAAATACGTCTATACGATCACAGATTTGAATAGCAAGAATACGTAAAAACTTATATCAAGTGATGCTGAAGTTGAAAAAACTTCATACACAGGCTCTTAAATAGTAACAATCATTTAGAATGGACGCAAAATTGTCAACTTACAATACATTCCGAGACCGCATTAGAAATTTAATGCTCTACGGTGGTATCAGACCGCATCAGGGTAAAATAATTCATCTTAGCAGGATCATCGCAGTCTATGGCTTATTCTTGTTCGTTGTTCTATTTGCAAAAGTTTCCTTCTTCTGCATAGCAAATGTCGGCAACCTCTTGAAACTTACTAATGGCATGACTTTCATGTTTTCTTTTAGCACGATTGTATTGAAAGTACGTATACTCAATTGCTTGTGTTTTGATGTAACGAATAATTGAACAGCAAATTCGTAATGGTACAGATAAGCCTATGTCTGATATATCGCGAGGACTTCATGATACTAGAGGAAAAGTTAGGCCGGAGATTCGAGAAAGAATTGGAAAAGAAGGAGAACCAGCCAGTGCTGCTCGAAAAAATAACCATGTACACGAGATTCATGTACGTCGTAGCCACATTACTCTTCATATCGTTGTCCATGTACATCGTCGTGCCAACTATCAATGTACTTAAAAACAAAAGATACACCTTGATATTTATAGTAAGTTCATGGTTATATCGTGATTTTGATCGAACATGCAATGAGTAATTAACGATTATTTGTTTACCAACCAAAGGGAAAATATCCATTTTCATTGATACCAGGATCACCAGTTTACTGGGCGATCTATTTATTTGAAATGACCAACGCTTATTTCTTCTGGACTGTCATGAACGGCGTAGACAATGCATTTGGGTTATATTGCTTTCAAACGTGTGGTTTGCTACGACTTGGAGGTGAACGTCTCATGAATATGCAATTTGACGATCCAAATTACAAGGAACGGCTGCGCGAGTGCGTGGAAATGCATCAGTTGGTCCTGACAGCGAGAGATTCTTTACAGAGAGCTTATGGAGTCATGGTTATTTGGATAAACATTTCGAACTCGATCATCATGTGCACTTTGATGTGGCAGACGAATCAGGTTTTTCCTACATCATGCTGAATATTATGAATAACTGATGATACTTTTCTTTGATAACATGTCCATTTTAATTGCTTTCAGCTAAAACATGTAATGACCCCATTTAGGGCCCTTTATTTTATAGGATTTGTATTTTTGAAATTAATGCAGTCTTTTACCTACGCCTACTATGGCTCTCTTGTTACCCAAGAAGTATGTATTTCGTATCATTATATCTATTTCATCGTTACTTCGTCTAACGCTGTTCTCGCATATTGACAGAACGACAATTATCAGAATGCAATTTATATGTCAAACTGGCCAGGATCTGGAAGCGTGCGATTGATGAAAGACTTTCTATTCATTCTCACGCAACGAACCGTCACTTTGAAAGCATGCGGTTTCTTCTCTATAACTATGCAAATGTTCGAAAAGGTTCAATTTCTTCAGTTTCGCTTCATTACTGCAACTATATTTATTCGATATTTTTGATGTTTCAGATTGTCAATACGACGGTATCGTATTTTTTCTTGCTTCAAACGTTAGAGGCAAAAAATTAAACTTCACCGATATATTAAATCAGTGGAACCTACATGTTGTCAATTATTTATCCACACTGATATGAGCACTATTCACCTTGTAATTTGCTCTATATATTATGTTAATGAAGAAATAAAGCTGAAACTAACATTGTTCCATTACATTTTACATTCATAAGTTCGGAAATGTACTTTCCATAAATTTATAATTAGATTTT
>JAWWMK010029377.1:0-14571 GCA_035047105.1 Galeopsomyia nigrocyanea
TATATATATATGTATATATATGTATATCGACTGACGGTGGTCTGGTTGTTATATGGGTTGGTTTTTTTTCTTCATATTTTTGGTTACTTTTGTGAGATTTTTGAAACAGTAAGAAATAGCTATCATGAAAAGATAATTATGAGTTAGATGTGCATACGCCTTTACACAAACTAAGGACAAAATTATTTGGAAAAATATATATTTTTGTATTTATGAGGAAACGTTTCTTGTTTTTTTTTATTATAATAATCAAGTTTCAATCTCGACGCGCTACAAATTTTTATAGGAAATATTTTGTTCCCATTTTTCAATACTTCATGTCGTTCTGTAATGCACTTCCGCGTGGAGGGTCTATACGTGATAAAGAAACTTTATCTTATTACGAAAATAAGGAAAATCGAATAGAAAATTGTACAATAGACGGATTATCGATAACCTTATAGTAGAACCAAAGGATGTGTTAATAAAAAGGGTGGATTTAACAAAAATCTTCGTTGAAAATTTGCATTCATTTTGCGTCCCTAATTGTTTGTCACCTAAGCAGATGTTTCTAGAAGCCACAACGGTGCGACAAGATAAAAAGTGAAGTACATTTATCAACCATTAATGTCGCCACTATCACTGTTCAACTTATCTTCACGTCCGAGACAACAGAAAAAGAAAAACTTACTTTTTTATAACGACAACCTTGAACTTTCGTGTGCAGTACAAACTTGACGATTGATACTTTTTTTTACAATGCAATAAATTATGATTATGCGTCAATTTTGCAGAACTTGCACATAAAGATTCGCGAGAGGCAATCACTGTCTTTTGCTGATTAGCTATAGTTAACTCGACTTGCATTTCCTCACTTTATTCGAAAGGTCAACGAGGGCATGATGACGGTAAATTTTTTTTTTTCGTAAAACTTTAATTTGAAATATCTTCTTTCAAAGTTGTTATCTTTTACTATTGAGTGATGTCCTTAAATCAAAATTTTTTGCGTATTTCACATTCATTTTACTAAAAAACTTGATACTTAAAAAAAAACGTTGTTTTAATTTCCTTAGAACATATTAAATATTTCGACAAATACTTGCATCTAATGAAGTCAGACTTGTGCACGTGGAACTGTAAAAAATTGAATTAAAATTTTTTACCGAATAAGGAAAAAATTATTCGCTGTTTATCTTACATTTGTATTCCACACCGTATGCATCTCCGCGGTTTTATGCGAAGGTTCTTCCGATGATTCAATACTGATTGTAAAAATCTTTTGTTAGGTTTAATTTCATTTGAGCTGTGATTTTTAACATTAAATTAATATTTATGACTGATTTTCGAATATGATTAGAGCAATTTTATTATAATTACAATATAACTTGAAAATTTTATTCACAGGCTTTCATACAACTAATTTTTTTTAGTATTCGTAATCAATCAATATCTGTCTTTTTCGTTTTTGAGAATCAGTCATATTCATTAATATTCATGGCAATGTTTTGGAAAATTAATTCATTCATCGCTTTTCCTGAAACCAATAGAAATAACGAAGAATATAAAATACGAATAATCTGATCAACAAAATAAGTATATTTTAGAAATAATATCGTTTTCTAACACGAAACTGAAATTGTTGATAAAATTGTCAGTATTTTACATTTCGTTACGAATTCACGCTTGGAAAACGTAGGAAAGTGATTATCGTAACTACTTTAAACGTCTGCGAGTTTATTTTTCAAGAAATTTCTCAGTATTGTGTCCTCGAGAAAAATAAAACTCGTTCAAGTTCATTGAAATACATAGAGAAGTTTTACAAAAAATATTAGATCTGAAAAAAATATATCGTGCGCTCTTCATTTACGTAATACATGGCATGATATACATAATTTTTCCCTTCATCGGCAAATCAAAACAATAGATTACGTACAATCAATTTCTCTTTCGTTACAAAAATTTTGATCCTTAAGAGTTTCTTTTCCATATCAAAGTTGATAAGTTTATACAGCCAGACTGATTAAAAGTTGGAGTTTGGAAAAGTAGCAGTTAAGTTGAAGAGCGAATGGAAAAACAATTAATTGGCATAATCGGTCAGATAGTAGCAACAACTAGGGGTTGATAACTCGCAATAGCTATTGCGAGTTATCAACCCCTAGTTGTCTATTGCGAGTTATCAACCCCTAGTTGTTGCTACAATAATGCGTTTATCGTAATTGAGTTTTTAATTGAGCATAAATAATTTTTAGAGGAAAAATTGAGTTTAAATGGCTATCATTTTCTATAGCTTGGACATATTAACCGCGAATAATGCATTATTTTATTTGATTATGTGCATGTATTAATAATCGTAATTGTGTTTGTTTTAGAGAGTATCCCAGGAAATAAGGAAACGCTAAAACACCATGAAGTCCTTAATCGAGCTCCAGCACTATAGAAGTGAGTATAAATTATATATTTTGACTGGCAATCACAAATTATTTTGGAATTGACCAATTTATGCATGAAAAATAGTTGTTTTTGTTGAATTGAAATTCAATCTATAATATAGCATGGGTGCGGATAATCTCTTAAAAAAAATAACAGGAAATTTCAATAGATTGAATCAGGATCGATGAAGTTGCAGTGCAACTCTATTAACAATCTTTTTCTTCTTTTTCGTGGTTTTCAATAATATTGCAGATAACACTTTTTTCCCAAGAATCAATGAATACCTATTCAACATATCTCGTAACATACGTTTATGAATCTATGAATTACAAACGATTTTTAGCCGCTGGCAATTTAATTTGCAGTCTAAGTGTGGTTCGTAGCTCAAAAAAATGACATTAATGACTCTATTAAGGTCTGAGATGCATATCTTAAACTATACGTATAATTTCGTAGATTCCTATCAGTTAAAAATTATTACTTGATATAAAACTTTTCACTACGAACGAAAAGTAATTTTTTAAATAATAACAATATTTTTTATTATGGTTCAATGCTCTCGGCTACTGCACTAAACGTATAAATGCCGGCATAAAACACTTGTCATATACTATGATGTAATCGTACGAAAGGATTGCAAAAAAAAATAAATAATAAATAACATCTACGCATGTGTTTATGACTGTGCAGTATTCCTGTTCTCAACGTACGAATTGTTAGTAAATTTACATTATATAACGTATCAAAAGTCTCCCGTAGAGTTTGATAATTGATGAAATTGAAACACCCATAAACTTTTATGCTTATGATAGAATCAGTGTAATAATTATTTAATGCCGCAGCCACGTAATAATGTTTGATGGTGGCGAATTTAAAAATTTTTCAGCTACTGAATTTTTTTTGTTCGCAAATTAAGATTTTTTGTTACTCTCTTCAATGCAGTCATCAGAGAAAATTTTTTTTCCATCATAAAATTGTTTCTACTTAACCACCCAATAAAAAAAGTCATAGGTCAAAAAGTTCAAGCAATCCGCCGGTCGCATCTGAACCTCACTCTACATAAATCTCATATTGATGACTAATGAAAGTAAAGAAAAATCTGGCGTCCTTCCTCGTTTGGAAATTTCCCAAGTCCTTTTATGACTTTTGCCATTGCCATAATGGCTTGCAGGTGCAATCATCGTTTATGAAAAAATAGAAAAACATATGTCGTGAAGGCAGTCGAGATCGAAAATTATATGCGTTCAGGGATTTTTTAGTACGGAAAAAATTTGCAAATCACTTTTGCTTAACGATCGTGAGATTAACTATTATACATTGTTGAGAGCTCTGGAAATCCCAAGACGCGAAGTAAAAAGAAGAAAAAAAAAAATGATGCCGATGAAATTCTTGCGGATGAAAGTTTCGTTTGGAAATACATCACTTGGGGTATACCCGAAATTACAAGCTAACGTTTGCGAAATTGCAATTTCGTTGCACGTATTTTTTTCCCCTCGAACGTCAACAGTTTGATATGTTAGGTCAAATTTTTTTTTTCAATGTTTTTTTGTAACGCAGATTAGAATGCAGTGGCAAGAAAAATACTATGTTGCAACGAAGATAAGTCATACGTAAACCGTTGATGCCATGCGTAGTTTTCGATCGAATGAAACATTTTTGCAAAATTGCAGCCAACTTCATATACATTGCGCATAATAATATCGATATCGCTCTAATCAAATCAATGTGATGTATTGACGTCAAGCTGCATCTTTGTAAATTTATATTAGATATATAAAAAAAATCGAATATACAGGTTTAGTATTTAAATATCTAATGAAAATTGGATACTTTTCAAACGCATAATCAATGTACTTAATTTTTTATCACCCATATATATACAAGTCGGGGGATCATCCACGCGGGCTCGTTCATGTGGCGTTTCGCTCGTTCCCACATATATGACATAAACGCGCATAAGTAAGTCAAGGTGAGCTGGTCCCGGTAACTTTTACGGATACACATCCTGATCGTTATATGCCAGCAATGTCGTTGCGTTTATGACGTAGGCAGTATTTCCTGATGATGCGATTGTTCAAGTTCAAGGTGTTTGATCCTCGAACGATCGATGTGTTATTATGGTTTTTTCATTTCTCAACCTTGTACTTACAGATGCGATATTTTGAAATCAAAATGTTGTTACATTTGGACGATTGCTTCAGGCACGCGGTTATACGTCTCTGTCATGATGATTCGGACGAAACTCGCGTGAAATGATCTAGTTTGGCGATTCGCCGCGGTCACGCCACTTTATCGTTTTCTAATTTCACATGTGTAATGTGTTCGAAGCTTCTTCGCAGTATATTGCATGATAATCATATTCAGCGTTTGTTTCGACACGATGGCACTGTTGTGACTACAAATCATCTCTACTTGTTTTTTTTGCTTTCGTGTTTTTAAAAAGAATGTCAATTTTGATGATCAATCTTGTCGAATAATGCCTTGAAATTCAATCGTGAAAACATCATTTGCTTGTTATGATTATAATAATTGATTATCATATTTCAATTCTAAGGTCTGTATATTTCTTTGCTCAAATATTCAAAAAATATTCTATGCATATCGCGTCGTTTTAATGGCTGCAATATACTTTCAGTATATGAAGAGAGGAAAATTTTCACGATCATAAAAATGCAATAAACTTGATTAAGAATGTGTATCGAAAATTAGTCATCGATGTGTTTTCGACCGCGAGTGGCATAAATCTGCATTCGTACTTTTTTTCCGGCGCTAAACGTGGTAAATCGATATACCAGTTGATTGACAAGCTGAGAAAAAGAGTCCACAAGGAGTAATAATTATCGGAGAGAAAGATATTTGAAAAAAAAAAAGAAATTAGGTGGCAATTGAAAAATTCCTTCGATCGACTGTAAACGATGGAAAATACGCTTACAATAATTGCACGACAGACAGTCGATCGGCTTACATAATAAAGGCCTGCCGATTGCAATGGTGAAAGAAAAAGAAAATTAAGAGGAGAACTGGATTATTACGGGTGATAGTTGCCTCGTGTGTCGTACACACATGTATGACGTGACCCTTTCTCCCAAGAGTTCGAACTATCGCGTGTGAATCGTTGTAGATTTTTTTTTGTAACGGAATTTCAAATCTCGCTTCGTGAAAGCTGCACTTGGTTCTAGAAATTATGAATTTCCCAGAAGCTTATCTAAGATAAGAATATTTTTTTCTCGACGTACTAGACGTTTTTTTGTTGTTTATGGCAGCATCCGTTCGACACTTTTACATTTGAATGTTGCAATATTTTTCGAAAGAATTTGTTATCGACATTTCACTTTGTAAACATGTGTGCGATTGATGCTTTCTCATAGAAACGCTGCATTGAGAATTCATATTTCAATTTTTATTTGTTACAGGATGCATCATAATATTCATGATTGGTATCGCGTGCACGACATTTGCTTTTATTGTCCATATGGTCGATCCTGTGAAGACAATTTTAGAGCATGTAAGTGTTTATTGGCATACTCTTTCCCATATCATATTGATAATTCCGAATTAATGACTCTTTAATGAAACATTCACGTAAGTATATATTCAAAGAGTCATTTTTTCCCAGTGGTATACTGTAAAACATACGTGTATCGATAATCGTAAAGTTTTTGCTAAATATAAAAATTCAATTGAAAAATCAATTTCAAGCGTTGAATTTATAATGCTATACATACAATTATTATCCAATCCAGATCTAAAAATTTTGTGAAATAAAGTAGAATTTAAAATAAAATAAACAGTGTACTGACACAATTCAATTGTTTTGTTTTATCAGGAAGTCACAATGACACCCAGCTCTTACACATTCGCGCTGTGGCAGAAGCCACCAATCGACGTTTTAGTCAATGTCTACATTTTCAACATCACCAACGCCGCAGCCTTCCTCAGTGGAGCAGAAAAACTGAAGCTTAAAGAAGTCGGCCCTTATGTTTACCAGTAAGTTTAGTTTTGAAAGTCGCACGTGAAAATAAATAAATAAATATTTATTTGGAACAATAAATTGAGCATCTTTAACTTTTGACAGCAGACTATGCAAATTTTTTTAATACAATATTTTTGTATCCTTACAGAGAAATATTAGAAAATACAAATGTGACTTGGAATGATAATGGCACGTTGTCTTATATTCCAAGACGAACGGTGATTTTCAGGCACGACTTGTCGGTAGGTGATCCTGACAAAGATTACGTCAGTGTGCCAAATCTTCCGCTCCTGGTAAGCACGAAAATTCTGTTTTTATCATCAAAATAACATTCACGGTTTCTATCGCAAAATTATGCTAATGATAACATTCCGATTTGACTGACTTTGAATCGCTCTGCGGAGCAAGTTTTTTTCGTAACAAAATGATTTATTATATACGAAAATATAGGCTCGAAAATAAGATTTTAATGAATTGACCAAATAGAATTAAAATACTACGAGTCTCATTATAAAGTTGGTAGTGTACGTTTAATCACCTACTTAGCAGCACGTGGGATTTAGATGTAGCTCGACTGATCGGAAAATTCCCAATATCTTTAGAATACTTGATTAACCCAAAAACATGACTACCTGGAATATTCTAGGAAGAAAAAGAATTTCTTGTAAGTTAACTATTTTTTGGGATTTGCAGCATAAACTGTCTTCCTTTTTTTTTTTATTCTAAAAATTGATTAAAAAGTTCATTAGAAATAAATATTTAATATCCAGTTGACGATAACTCGTATCAATTCTCTCTAACATTCTTCATTCTGGTTTAATCAAACCGAAGTTACATATGAAAAAATGTTGTGCAAGCATAGTTTCGCAAAAGTACGAAAAAAGTGGTCTAATAACCATTGCATTTTCCGCCTGCATGAAATATCTAACGCGTTCTTCGTTATTCAAATCTGTATAAGGCGCGAACCGCGTGTTTTTCTAATACAAAATTGTTTTTTTCTATTTTCGACGATGCTTCGATAAAACTTGAAAAAAAAAATACAATAACAGTTATAACGTCACTTGCTTCGTACATTGACGTCGCTATCGACGAAACAATTTTCTTTATAGCTTCTTAATTTTAACGATGATTTGTAAAAAATATTCAATCTAACTGACGCACATACATACATCGAACGCGTATACATATATCTTTTTCCTCGATGGATCTATTATATTTCGTAAGTTGAACGAGCCCACCAGCTTTCACTAAACAAGCTAGATATCAATGTTTTGACTAAAACATATCACAAAGTCGCACGACCCACTTAAAGAATGATTCCACTAAAAAAACAGATTAAGTTTTCAAATGTAACTCCAGTATCACGCGATATATTGGTACGTAATAAACGTCATTCTCAGTTACTTGACATCTTCTTCTATGATTAGCCTTTTAGGAAAAATGTAATATTTTCAATCAATCCCATTGCGAGTGAATTAGTCACGTATACGAGGCAACGCCAAGACAATTGGATATCTTTGATAATAAAACACGTTCTATCGGTCAGCGAAAATTATAACCGTTTTAAATAATTTGCCGATCTAAATTACGGTGCGTTAATCTTATTTCTACGAGGAAGTAGTATAATTAGACAAATTGCTCATCAATTATGATAGGTATTTAAAAAAACACGCATACAAGTCTATTTATATGACGATTAATTACCAGGTTATGAGAAAAACTTCATTATTTTCGTGCGTCTCACTTTTTCCAATGGAAATAAATAGCAAATGAAAAATAGGCGATCGAATAAAGAAAACTCGTTGCAATGATTTTGTCGATATGATAAAACAAGTGAGACATCAACTGTCGACCGGTATATGAACGATTCACTATATTTAGATGACAATTTTTTTTCCAATCTGCAAAAAAAAGCATGGCTATTGAATTGAAATGTAGTGGATCGCTAATAATTCATGAATATCGTTTAATGAATTTTTATTACTGATTATCTTCTTTCATGTACCATTATGAAGCATCGCCTTATATGAATGATGAAAAAAAAAGTTGATTGCTGGAGTAAAATTTTAATTCAGAATTTGGTCGTTAGGCGTAGTGTATATAGCTTTTTTACTACCCACTAATGAGTTTACACGGTAGTAGCCATATATTTTTTATTTATTTTTTAAAACAGTAATATGATTAATGTTTTTACTATGGATTATAGTTCACTGACGGGTCCTACCAAGATTCTTATATTCGACTAGATCTATTCTAATGTACCTTAATAAAACAATCAAAAGCATATCGTTTTTGAGGAAACAATTCGTGAATAATTCGTCGTACACTTCACGAAAACCTTAATATCCGTGAATTATCTAAGAATCAATAGTGACTCGTGAAATTTTATTTCGAACAACGATAAATTTTGTAACTTTATCAATCTTTCAGGGTGTCTCATCAGCCTTGAAGAATGCCGGATTCCTAGTCAACTTCCCATTCGTCCAGTTAGCAAATTACTTGGACAGTCAGCCGATATTACACATAACAGCTCATAACTACTTCTGGGGTTATGACGATTCTCTAGTCAGATTGGCCAGCACCGTCGTTCCTAGTTACATACACTTCTCCAAGTTCGGCCTTCTCGATAGGGTAAGTTAATTACATTTGAAAACGAGATGGAATACAATTAACTTCAACGACGAAGATTTATCGATTACACATAATGTATATACAACATTCATCACCATCTCAAGAAAGTTATATTTTAACGTTGTGCAATTAATTTCTGTTTGATTATGTCGGACATGTACGTATATATTATATACATACACACATCGAGCACATTGCCACTGAGTTCTACGTACAATTTCAAGGCGAACTTCCAATTTGGAATTTATGAGCTTTTATATACATATACATGCACATACACGTAAGAGTGCGATCCTTTCACTGATCAGCGTGTTTGAACTCAATTAAACGCAATGAAAAAAACAAAATAAATAAACGTGCATGAGATGAGGTGTTTTTTTTAATCTTTATATTTGAGAAGAATAATTAATTTCTTTTCTAATCGATAACGCGAAGAACGTTGCGAAATGTCTAATTGCGAAATTCTAATCAAAGCGGAGAGAGAGAATTTTTTTCTACTGCATCTCAATTCACGATATTTGTGTCTATAGATGTTGTGAGCAGAAAAAAAAATCAACCGTTGATCAATGGCACGATTCAATGGGAAAACACCGGAAAACGATAAAATCATTATCAATCGTACAAATATATGCTCGTTGTACATGTGCGTG
The DNA here is from genome assembly GCA_035047105.1 of Galeopsomyia nigrocyanea. Taxonomy (NCBI): domain Eukaryota; kingdom Metazoa; phylum Arthropoda; class Insecta; order Hymenoptera; family Eulophidae; genus Galeopsomyia; species Galeopsomyia nigrocyanea. The sequence continues at coordinate 9,664 of JAWWMK010029377.1, forward strand.
AACCGACTTCGTCATTATAAACCGTTGCGTAATAATTTATCTCTGTTTACACTCGCGCGAGCGCGACTAAGAGAAAATGCGTGTGTGCGTCTTTAATAATTCATTTTTCTTTAACAGATGTACGACGAAGGCGTGAACATCTTCAACATGATTTCGGAGCCGAATGGTGATTTGATCGAAGAGAACGGGAGATATCTGAGTGTCGATTCCATCAACGGTAATCCTGGTATGGAACAGTGGGGATATGTCAACGAAAAGGGTAGCAAAAAGAATCCAGCGTAAGTTTCTTTTTTTTTTTTACTAACTTACCTTCCTCGTCCGCAAAATCCCTTCGTAACTCAAATCGATTTACTTTGTCCATTTATAGAAACAAAAAGTGCAATATGCTTCGCGGTGTGTACGAAGGCACACTGTTCCCAACTCACATGGACAAGGAAGCACAATTTCGCATTTATCGCAAAGCCTTTTGCCGACCGTTGCCCATCAGTTTCGTGAAGGAGACGACGAAATTTGGCCTTCCCGGTTACGAGTACACGCTGCCCGACAATTTCGCCGACCAGTCCGACTCGAATCCCGACAACGAGTGCTACTGCCGACAGGGCGAGTGCTTGAAGAAGGGTCTGCTCGATATGACGCCGTGCTATTTTAGTGAGTGTTATTTTGTAATTTTTTTTGTGTGTAGATGTGTATTTTTTTGTTTAAAAATTTGATGATTCGAATGAATTTTGATAAATTTTTGTTGTTGTGAAAGAAAAACTGCATGATAGTGACTTTCTTTTTATTTACAATGGATTTTATAACCGTTACAGACGTCAAGAGATTTATAACGATATTTTTTGCTACACACTCGACGAACAGCGGAAAAAAATTTAATTTTCATAAGAAAAAAAGTAGATTTTATAGACGTGAATTTACGCAATACGCGTCGCGGCAAGAAGAGGGAAGAGAGTGTTACGAAATTGATTTTTGTCACTTACGGGAATCAGAGTGGAACGGACGACGAGCGCTGTCGAGTGTATCTGATGTATTTCGGCTTGAAATATTAGAATTCGCGCTATTTTTAGCGCGCTGTGTTTTTGTGTATTTTCGTTTTTTTTTTCTTTAATCATTTTACAAAATCAATCGACGAATGTTGTTTGCGTCCTTGATTTTTAAGTATAGGAAGAGGATAAATTGATTAATCGATTTCGCCGCGATAACGATGAATCAACGCTAATTATCAAAATATTTTTCTTTATAGACATTCCAGCGGCAGCGTCGCAGCCTCATTTCTTGAACGCCGATCCGTCACTGGGCTATGGTATCGAGGGACTCGAACCCGATCTGGAAAAGCACAGGACAGAAATAATCTTGCAACCGGTAAGAAATTTCTTTTTTTTTTTTACAAATAAACTTCGATCGATCGATAAATCAACTGAATCGCACTTCTTTTTTCACGATTCAATATGCGCTTCTTGCGCAATTTATATGTACACACCTTGCGGCTATAGATAAAAGTGATAATCTATTATTACCACTGGAGATTGCAAAAAAAAAAGTGCATAATTCACTCGATCTAAAAATGCAAGCCTGATTCGTTTACGTAAGCATGTAATTCCGATATATATGAGTTTAAAAGAGCCTTGTCAATTTGCAGGACATCGGAATCCCAATATACGTGCACTCGAGGATGCAAACGAACCTCGTGATGGGAGAGACGCGTTACAACCCGAAGATCAAGCATTTCAATAATATGACGGTGCCACTTTTCTGGACCGATCTCGTAAGTATATATATATATAAGGCACTTTTTGTTTTGTCTTTTTGTTCGATTAAATATCTTGAGGACGCAATTATGCGAGTTGCTATTAGTAGTTTAATGTGAGTGTCCTTTCCTCGAGTTGTTCGATACTTGTTAAAGGACGATGGTTTTTTGTTTTGTTGTCGTAATTAAAGATGCTCTTGACGAATTTTTTTTTTCGTCTTATTGAGCTTGACACTTGTCGACTCATAAGCACCTTTTTTTCTTCTTTATCGTTCGATTCATCTAATAGGTGCTTATTAACCGACGGAAATTGATGTTTAGTATGTGAATGTTGAACACGATCAACAGCTAAGATTAAGCTTGATGAGATTGTCGGTAAAAAAAAGTGTCAAGTGCAGCATTCGTTTAGAAACAGACGAAAAAAACGTATTAGCTTCAACAAACATCAAATCAATCGATATAAAAAAAAACTCTTTTTAATTTTCAGGAAATCCCCGGCTTGCCCGACGACATAATGTTCCTGTTGAAGTTCAGTCTGAACGTAGCTCCAATAATCCAAGGGATAATCGTCATTCTATTAGCAATAACAGGTCTGGCATTGGTATGCTGGTCATTGGCGCGAGTCGTCGTGATAGTGCAGCAAGAGCAAGAGGAGGCAGTGATTGCCAACAAGGAGAGGCGAGACAGTACGGATCCTAGAATACCACTTGGTTATGGACAATACACGACTATTCACATATTGCCGGCTATCAAGAAAATGTCCTCGAAAGTCGATCTCTTCTCTTCGTGAATTATTCACGCATTCCGGGATCGTGTGTGTCGTGTGTCGTGTGTGCGTGTACTCATTGCGCGAACTTTACGCTGTGATTGGTACTTTTTTTTCGTCTGAATGAGAGCTTTGTCTTTTTTTTTTAAATATACGATAAAGTTACCATGACAGGATACTTGATATCTATAGCTTTTTTTTAAAAAAGATAATTGAAAATATTGCTCTTCGGTGTGAAATTAGATATTTAATTCGTTGTCTTAGTTATACAGTTTAGTCTTTTTCTTTCTATAGGGGGAGTTAGTTATACAACGAAAAGTAGTTTTTAGAATAAAGAAAAAAAGAACTTGTATTTTTTATAATTTATGATTTATATATATTGTAACTATATTCTACGATCCGGCGAGGATTGCTTATCCTGTATAAAAAAACAAGATTTGTGATATTACGCAGCGCGATAGCTGTCTCATAAAATTACCTCAACAAAAAAAAAAAACAAAAACAAAAATCTGCTTGCTCCGAGTTTGCAAAGATATCCACGCTAATTTATACTTTTGCGGCGGATTTATAAACTCGGAACTACAGACATATAAATGACTTAGTTACATACGTGCCTTTTCTCGATGCGACTTTTACCCGCGAGTAATAATCGATTTGCGGCACGAGCACGCCATAATTATAGATGCTCATGTGTGCCGTTTTTTTTTTACCTATACGTAAGGAAGTTGTTACCGCATATTATACCATTATACTCGTGCATTTTTTTTTCGTTCGTGTACAGTGTTTCAATGTCGCATTTCAAACTCAAGCTCAGCTGAATTTTATAATCTTTGAGGAAGTATATTTTGAATTATTTATTCGTAGTGGACAAAAATGATATCAGGTATTAGTGAGTTTTATACATTCTTAGCATTCAAATTTATTTTTTTTTTATCTCGTCGATGCAAGCTGAAGGATATCGGTGCTGAATAAATAACTGTATCGTGAGCACAAAAAACGCAATTTGTCACGCGCTTGTAAATATTTTCGTAGTTCTACTTTTTATTCGAGCGAGATGAATTTCATCATAACTTCGTCGTCATATTATCATGGGGTAAGAGAACAATTGTTTGGGAACTTGTTTTTTTTTTCGTGATCAATCTTTGCAGGGAGCAATAACAATAGCATTTTTTTAAGAAGTAGTGGCGTAATATTATGTATGCATTATTTGTAATAAGTTACCGAATTTCCAATGTGTTGTAGTCAATACATGCAGTTAGTCCAATTTTCAATTGATGGGTATTTATTTATTTTTTGCCTTGTATACCTTACTTTTTACGGATATAACTTTTTTTAACGAATAAATGTTCATAAAAATAATATTTTTATTTTTTTTTATTCGTTCGTAATTATTCATCATTCGAACTGAAAATGATTGAAATTCTCAACATGGCCAAATTGACTGCGGAGAAAATCGTGGTGTACAAAGACTGCCTACGTCTAAATTTAAAACACGAATCGTAAAAATTATAATTTGAAAACAATTTTATTACTGGAAATATTCTCCACTTTAGTTTTTTGAAAAACTGCAAAACTTTTCACGAAAATCAATACTCGTCAATACCAATATTTTTTACGACTTATTTTTGCTTCAAAAAATTCCAATCCGTTCGTAAGTTGTGTCGCGATAAATTTGTCTATTCTTTTATTCATTTCGATGTAATGAATTTTTCACATGTTTGTTACCGCGATTCTGGTGGTTTGAATTCCACCTTAATTCCAAAAGAGGTCGGGGAGACTAGTCTGCCTCTCATGACTATATAGGGAACCAAGCTTGCGTACAGGTACCTCGTGTACCTCTGCAGAGTTCAAAATAAACTTAGTCTTGAAGTAACAATAACAATAACAATAACAATTTATTACAGTAATAGATGTTTAATAACAAATCTACATTATTGTTTTCGAAGTTTCATAATTTATTATGGTTGTGTTTTACTACACAAATTTTATTATCACATTGTATAAAATGCTTAACCTAGCAGACTTGCATAACGATTCCTAAAAGCGCTCACAGGATTATCATTGCCTCCGAGGCACCCACCAGGGCAAGCGCAGCCGAATGGATTACAGGGTCGTTTGCCGCACCAAGTACCTACTTTGTGTTTGCCGTCATTGCAAACCTTAACAGAACATATTCCGTGGTCTACTGCTGAAAAACCACCTGGGACGTCTTGGCATTTGTTTCTTTCCGGTACCATATACCAAATTTCAGTACCTTTTCCACAACACTTGCTTCGAACGTTGTCCAATAAGCATATTGCAAGTACAACGAAACTCAGATGAAGGAATTTCATGCTGGGAGCTGAAAAAAGATTTTTATATATTTTGTTGTGGTCTTCGATAATATTTTGTTCGATAA
>JAWWMK010029388.1:0-14567 GCA_035047105.1 Galeopsomyia nigrocyanea
TATATATATATATTCAAATAAAAAGCCAGCAAAGCCAGCTTTGCATAACGATGTGTTCAATGTAAGGATGGCTTCGAATAATTCATTACCTCGCTGAATTCGCCAAAAGCATAACATTAAATAGTAAAATGATCCGAAAGCAGTGAGTAAAATCAAAGCCTATGGCAACGATTAAGCCTTTATTATTACAACATATACGAAGAGAGTCGTGCACAGAGTGCAATGAAAAATAAAGGAAAAACAACAAGGTTTACTCGAGCTTTGTCACTGCTCTCTCGCTCTCTCATGTCAAACAAATCGCTACGCGCATCGGACTAACAACAACACCCGACATGGATTTCAATTAGCGAAAGAACACGATCAAACACACATTATTATTTAAAATTAAACAGTGTGTAGCAAAGCTGATCGCAATTACGCGAGTAATAACACGATGTTGCACTGTTTAGCCGGAACAAAGAGAGAGAGAAAGAGAGAGACTGAGGGTATAGTCCGAAATTCCAATTGCATTAGCGTTGTGCGCACGTATTTATCGGTGCTCGCGGTCTACCGAACAATACTGATTGCCGTGAGCGAGGGCTTCTTTTACCTCTCCCACCCCCTTTAACACACGAAACTCGCGCGGCGGTAGTTAACGTCCCACGCTTTTTGGTTTTGGGTTTGTTCCCCAGGATTTATCGCTCTACGTGGCTCTCCAAATCTAATGAGCAAAATACAGCGCAGTTTGCAGTGAGAGAAAGAGGGGGCATTATTCCCGCGCACGCTTACGAGACATTTCTCCTTTCCTTTTTATTGTGGGAATAAAAGCTTCAGACGCTTATAAACGCTCGAATTGCACTGTAAAGTTTGTAACTCTAATTGCCGGTGTCGCTGATGAGTGTTTGAAGAGGCTGTTGAGGGTTCAATTGTAAATCATTCATGCCTGACCGAAAACACTTCTATACTACTGATTTTTGAAAAAAAAAATTCTTGTCAAGTTTCTTTTATATATTCCAAAAACTGTAATACCGTCTGACGAAAATCGCGCTTATACTACTGATTTCTCGAGGAGGCAGCTCCTTTCAAATTCCACGAATCGCGCTAATAAACTCGCAAACATCAAACAAGAGAAGATATCATCGTAGAATTCTCATAAAATCTCGAGTGATTCAATAAACCTGAAAAAGCCTTCCCCCCCCTCCCCCATCTCCTGTTCAAATTGCATATCCCCTTGCGCAAGAATCAGTGAACGCGGCAGCTACTCGTCACGTACGAAAGTTTACGTCGTCGACGTCGTCGTCGTCGGGAGAGAGGCGTGTCGCGAGTGAATCCAAGATGAACCGCGCGTGTATCAGACGTGCTAAAGACGCGCACTTTTGCACCCGGTAGAGGAATTTCCCTCGCTGTATGAGAAGAAGAAGAAGAAGAAGAAGAAGATTCACACGCGCGGCTGTGCGATGAATTTCGAATTACACACATATAGACACCCTCCAAGCGATCGCTGTAACAAGGTTAAATAAGTTTTTTTTTTTCATAAAAATGATTGACGGCTAAGCGGGGGTAGGAAAAGCAATGTTGTATCGAGGATTTAATCGAGTTATATTATTACATCAGGTATGCGGATGATCGACAGAATAGGGAATTGTCAATCAGACTACTCGCGCGTGCGTGTGCTTGGAAAGCATAACTAACGATTGTCACGTACGCGCGCTAAAGTTTCACGTGTACTAAAACCCTTTCTCATGTCGCATACATGTACATAATTCAAGTTGCACTAATAAACGCCCTCTCGCTCCCCACTTCTCTTACTTGCTTTGGCCAGAACTTGAGAGAAAGTGAACGAGAGATGGATGCGCGACGAGGGTGCTACTGCTGCTGCTGCTGCTGCTACTAGCTCCTATGGGGAAATATCCATAATGCGCATTTGCAATTTCAATGCGCGACCTAGGCGAGCTTTATACCTCGCTCACAAACGCAATCCCGTGTAGTCAAGCTCTCTATACTAGCTCTCTGTCTCACTTTTGCTTGTGCTTGCTTCTGCCACTTTCTGGGGAGATCACGCGTGCACTTCTTTTTTTGCAAGCTAACTAGTTCGCGGCTGAGCTTCTTTTTGAGAATGATTTTCAAGGGATTTTGCTCGACCTTATAAAAATTTGTGCTTGCAATAATTTGATTCTCTTTTTATTCTAAAAGTGTATTCTTATTGTATACTAAAAATATATTGATTATTAAAATTATAATGGGAGTTTACTTATGTTACATTACGTAAATTTTTTTCAGTAAGGATTACAAACATCATTTATTATCAAAACATTTATCACTAGCGTCGATTAACATAAAAACTTTCCAAAATTTACATCCAACGCTAAAAATCTCGATTTTTTTCTCACCTCTCATTCAAAAACTCTCAAAACGAAAATCAAAATGTCAAGCCGCGATCAGACTTGTCGCACCCACAGCAAAAAAAAAAGAAAATTAAGAATCGCACCGTCGCAGTGTGCAGGTATGAATTGTAGAAACGTCGCAGGCAGAGGGAGAAAGAGGAGAAAGCCGAGTACCGAATTTGAGGGGCGTATAAGCCCCGCGGGGGCAAGAGAGAGAGAGAGAGAGAGAGAGAAATAGGAGTGAGAAAGAGAGAGAGAGAGAGACCCTTAGGTGAGAAGCGCCGCATGCACAAGTCGTTGGCAGAGAAACGCATATCCTCCCTCCCCCTAAACGTCGTCGCGCTTGAATACAGAGCTTTTCAACTCCTAGTTCCCCGCCGTCGCCGCCGTCGCCGATTCCGTTCTCTACGTCTGTCTGTCCTTTCCATCTGTGGGTGCTATACGGAATAGACGCGCGCTTATAGTTGGATTATCTCCATTAGTTATTGTAATACTCGCCAACGATTACTATATACGTTACTTTTCACCACAGCAATGAATATAAGAATGAAAAAAAAAATCTCGAACTAAGTGGTGACTCTCCTTTCACTCGTCGTCGAAAATCCATACGCAGTACTTCTGCGGCGTTCAAGCTTATACGTCGCCTCCCCCTGCAGCCATTCGTCTTCTCGTAACTGGTACATCAATGGGGGAGAGAAGAGAGAAAAAAAATCTCCCCGCAATACCGCATCTTGTCAAATCAATTTTTCCTCTCCCTCACTCGGCATCTGTGTGTGTGTCTGTGTGGGTATGTGTGCTCAATCGTAGACACGCAGCTGGTGCGCATCGTGTATCGAGAAAAAGTGAGTCATCGGATTATAAAATCGAACGGAAAAGAAGGAAATATATATATTTATATCTATATCTGTATCTATATCTATATATATCCATCGCGTGAAAATTGTTTCCACTTGTCCCGCAGATTAGGCTTCTCTGTCGCTCTCTCACTCGCTTTGAATTATTCATGAGAGAAAGCGCCAAGTTTCGCTTGCGCTCGACTGTTGTTATGCTTTTCACCGGCGCGGCAGTGATAGATTTTCATTATTTCGGGATTGTTATCTACGCAGCAGCAGCAGCACCAGTGGCGGCAGCGGCGGCAGCAGAAGCGCGAGTAATGGAAAATTACGGTCGAAAGTGTACGATGCACGCGCGTAGACACACCTGAACGTACATACACCTTTCGCTCTCTCTTTTTTTTCTTTATTTTCGGACCCTCGTTTTATCAATTTTACTACGAGAAAGATAGAAGAAGCCTTCGGTCGAGATAGAAGTTGTGTATTGCCTTTCCACGCGCGCTGCTGCGCAGATGAAAAGGAGAATCTTATTTGGGGATTACCGCTTTCTTCGGGATTTGACTTTCATGAGAGCTGGAGAAAAGCGAGGGAAGGGGATCCTCTTGCCAAGCTTTTGCGTGGGAGATCGATGTTCGCGGCTCACCAAGCGCTCGCCCTCCGGTGCTCTCTGCTCGATGTTATGAATAATCGTTACGCAACCTAATTCAATGAGATATTTGATTCGAGCTCTCTCTTTCTCTCACTCGCTTTTTCCGCGGATGTGAATTGATATTTCTTCTCTCTCTCTCTTTATCTTTTTTCTTTGTTTCCTGAAGGATATTTCATGAATAATCCATTGGCGTAATGTATTCATTAATATATACACCGTATGCGAAATGATAATATCCGGAGGAAATTATTGCAATGAATGTTAATGGCTTAACGTCATTTTGTGAATCGAGAGCCGAGCTTTCTTTTCAAATATATTCGAACCTCAATTTTCGTGACAAGTACTCGATGAAAGTTGCTTTGAAAAAAAACTCATTTGCCGATCGTTTTCTCTCGCTCAATCAGAAGAAACATTTGTACAGGATAACCCCCAAACGATAATCGTCGTCGTAGTCGAACGAGCAACGCTTTTTCAAAGAGAGAAAGATCCATCGGTACGTAGCCGTTGAAAAGATACAAAGCAGTAATCTCTCTCTCTCTCTTTCTCGGGAAAATCTTGGCGTCTTAAAACGTGCGCCTTTGACGTAGTTTTTTCTTTCATGTTTTTTTTTCTTTGCTAGAAGGGGCCACAGCTGCGAAGCTGATAATTTATCTGCACTCCTGCAAATGGAAACAAATCAAAAGGAGGCATTGCGCAGTTCGCGCGGCGGTGCACACTTTCCGCGGTAAATCGTTGCTCCCGATTTTCCAAGCTGGAGCGTGAGAGAGGGAGAGAGAAAGAGAGAGAGAGAAGTTGTGCAAGTGTTGCCGCGGTTAATTATGGTAATGGAAAGACTAAAAATGTTGCTGGCAAGTTGGTTTTTGAGAATGGATTTATCGTTGGACTTTTGAAAGTGGCTAAACGCTCGTTGTTTATTCTGGCAATTATTTTGATGGCTTTGATGGAAGTTTAATACGTTGATTTTAATTCCTGTTTCACGAATTTAAATGTCAATCAAAAGTTTCAACCGCATTTATCGGCATCGATGATTAAAATTGAATTTTGATAATAATTATCGTGATGAATTATATTTCGAAGAATAATTTTCACCAAGGAAAACATATTTTCTAGATTGTAAAAGCTTTTAAAAAAGATCTTCCGCCCTGTATCGCCCAAATAATCCCACAAAAAAGTTTGTATGCATTCCTGGCTTAAGCTATATCGCGTATCTCAAAGAACGTCGAACTTAACCCACAAAAAACAAAAAAAAGAGAGAATATCCTCAAAGCAACGTAGTCATTCGAGAAGCTCACTTTCAGATCGCGAAGAGACAAGGAAGAGAGTAGGACGACGGTGGCGGCAAACAGCGCGTAAGACGATCGCATTATCCCCTCGGCGACGTTTTCTTTGTGCAGCGTGCGCTCGCGGAGAAACTTGCTGTTTTCGCGCGCACCGCCACCGACGACGACGTTCCAATTCCTTGGGCGTTAATTAACGTAATTAAAACTTTTGGAAAGGCTGCCGAGGTATCGTATCTACCTTTTGCTTTGCACATAATGTATAGACACACATAGATGAGAGGGATGAAAGGGAGGAAATCCGCGATACATTCGAGGCTTTAATTTTCGATCGAACCAAGTTATTCCATCCTTTCCTATCACTATTCTCGTATGCACTCTTCTTCGTTTTCTTTTTTTTTTACCCCTCCGCGAGTAAGCTACGCTGCAGCGGCAGCAGCAGCAGCAGAGCCAGCTTTAATTAATTCCCGTGCATTTGCATTCTCATATTCGTAGTCCATTAGCCGGTGCATTAAGAGTGTTGTGCGCCTAGTGCGCGCATGCATGATGTTGCTACGTTACCCCATTTGGCCGAATTATTAAAATTTTTTTTTTTCAACATTTATTCATATTCGCATTCTTTTCTATCTCTCGGACATTTTTAGCGCGTTTTCGTTCGCCGGTATTAATGCTGTCACGTCATTAGCGAAGGGAGAAAAATTATTTTCTCATGTTCGTTTATTGCAATAATTTTTAGAAATATTGTCGAAGGATTTTGCATTCTGTCGTAGCGTACAGTGTCTCCATTGAAAATTTCCAACTTTCTAAACGAGTACTTGAAGCATTGAAAAGGCATATCTGGGCCAGGACAGCCGCGAGGCAAAGCTGAAAATCGATGCGACTGGTGCGTCAATTAAAAGCCAGAGAGAGAGAGAGAGAGAGAGAGAGAGAGAGAGAGCTCGCGACTGCCGCTTATCATTCCATTATTTCCGTTATAATTTAATGTCGTCGTCGTCGTCGTCGACGGCGGCATTGCAGCGTTAGCTCCGAGCATAACGAGAGAGCCCCGGCATATCTGACTTGTTAATTTTTCGCGCATAAATTTCTCGCTCGCGCTCTCTGTCTTTAATTGATTCTATGCCCTGCGGCACGCTCACGCTCTCGAATGTTATGCATACCGGCTCGCTAACTTGATGTACTGACTTTTTGTTGTCGCGTCTGCCGAGATTTATTCCCAATGGGTGTGGAGTAAGTTTCGCCGAGTTTTAGATTTGATAATAATGGATATTAAAATGCTGTCACTTCGTTGTCACTGATGTCGATTTATCCTTGTAGGTTTGTAGAAAAAAAATTGCTGCGATTTTTTTCATTCTAAATTGCGAAATACCAACGGATTTTTTTGTAAACCATTTTCAATATTTTGCAAGCTCTCGAGTCGGTCACAACGCATGCAGCAATATTGCCGAAAGAATTTGGAACAAATCTTGAAAAATGCTACCAAATTTCTTCCACAAAGAATTTCCCTGATAATTCTTGTAATTCTCGAAGAAATATATAAGACAGACAATCCGTGGTATTACTCGTAGACATAAAACATTACATTTCACACTTTGAATATCTAAAACATCAAATTCCTTTAAGCAAAACCCTCTAATAAATCTCGGCTCTCTCTCTTTCTCTGTCTCTCTCTCTCTCTCTCTCTCTCTCTCTCTCTCTCAGCAGCGGCTGCACGAAAATCCAGCGAAAATCTTTTATTCTCTCGTGCATTCCGCTTTATGCAAATCCCCGCTGAAGAAGACCTCGAAGGAAATATCCGAGTGGCAGATCCGTAAATAAGTCCTTGCATTCCCTCACACCCACACACGTGCCTCGGAGCGATGTTAATACCCTTGCCAACAAGGAACAAAAAAAAAGAAAAAAGAAAGAAATTAGTAGGAATATTCATGAAGCGGCCGAGCTTGCATGATGTGCCTGAAGCTCTAGGCACTAACGTCGTTTTCCCGATTTTGAAATATTCAGCGACGAATCAGAGACGCTTAATGGACGCCCACTTCCTTTGATTTGGTTTGGCTCGCTCGCGCGCTCGATTGGGTGCTCGACTTTTATTTATATTTTTTTTGCTCGATACCGAAGCGAATCGTGTTTTTTGATAGAATTCTTTTGTGGTAGATTTTTCCTTTTTTTTTTATTCGCAGTTTGATGAAACTGCCGTTGTATCGAGTCGAGCTTTCAGCGAGTTCTTTGTGTTTTTTTTTTCCTACAAGCTTTTACTCTTTTTTTTCGACCTCGCGCTGTAATAAAAATAGAAAATAATTTTCTTGTCGCGCGCGAACTGTATACATACGTACGGAAAGGAATATATGAAGCTTTTCCAATTTTTTTTCAATCAAACATTTTTTTTTATTCGACGCGACAATAGATCACCTTGTCTGTTCGGTAGTTAAAAATTGTATTGGCCTCGAACTAAAACAAATATTGGACAACGAATTTCTATGAAATTTTATCTGTTGTTTTTATTGTTATTCGCAGTGGAATTAAAAGAAAACATGTTTGTTCGAATGACTGCCGACCTCGATATATTTGTTTGAAATTTCATTTCAAATGAGCTTTACTACGGTGGTTTGATTACATACACGCGGATGTTGTGGTAAGCCATATTCTGTTACCAATATTCGTTAGTAGCAACTAATTGTACGTACAATATTGCATTACATTTATACATTGCGCTGACCAACAAGTTTTGCAAAAGGAAAACTTCCATGACTATATCTCGGTTTCATAATATTACGATATAATTTCAATAGATTATCAAATAATTGCTTAAAAATCCATTAAAAATATAATAAAACGAAGTCTGAATTATAAAAAATTCAACAAAGCTAATTAAGCGTAGCTCGTTGATCAAACAAAAGCAGCGAAGCTCCTTTGAGCTTCTTCCGGACAGCCAAAAAAATTTCAAGGGACCATCGCACAAAAAAAAAGAGAAGAAGACTCTCATCGCCGGAACAAAATGAAAAAAAAGCGTTCATTCTAGCCCGACCGGCGGCGGCGTCTCTATCGCTGTAAACAAAGATTTGCTCTCCGCGTGGAGGCCGGAAAGAGGCGTATTTCGGAGGCCTAATTAGAGCGTCACCGAGCAGGAGTGTCTGGATAGAAAGTTTGAAAAAGTTGATAGGGAGAAAAGAATTTTTTTTTGTCAAAGAGGAAGTGTGTTCTTTTTTTTTCGGCTGCAAAAGTTCAACCGGTCTACATTGCGGCAGGGAGAAAAATTTATCGTGTGATAATTGCGAGTTTTTAATGGAACTGTCTAAAATTTTGATTCTTTAGGCTTTAATATTCGGCGCTTTTGTCGAGCTCATTAGCAACTTTATCATTGGTTGTTCTAGAGTTTGGATTTTTTTGACCGTCTATTAATGAAATGAAAAATACACTCCACAATTATCGTATCAAATGAGTTCTAAGTTGAAATATCGTTCTATAGTCTATTCATAATTATAATCAATCTGCCATACTGCGAATCCATTCATTATCTCAAATTGTTTATTATCATAACTCCTCTTTAAAATATACAAAAACTGTTCATTTTCCATTATACAACGTTCAACTCGAATTCGCTAATCAAGCTTTACGTTGCGCTTTTCACGTTTATAAACAAACCGTTACGTTAAAAGTTTTTGCTTACAATAATTTTTAGCGCTCTGCAAAAATCAACGAAAAGTTTTCTTTTTTTTTTATATATACGTAAAACTCGCGCAATCTTGGTTAATTAATTACCGCTTTATCCATCTCTTTAACGTGGCTCACGCCTGAAAATCCAACCTCCCCCCCTTTCAGAATGCATAAACAACCAAGAGAGAGAGAGAGAGAGTGAGTGAGTCTAGCCGCGCCAAAAAGCATTAGTCGAAAACCGTGCTCGCCTCCTGCGGTTTTCACTCAAAAGCCTCCTCCTCCTCTTCCTCCTCTTTCTCCCGCTCTGCACACCGAAAAGAGGGAGATAGAAAGAGAGAGAGAGAGAGAGAGAGAGAGAGAGAGAGAGAGAGAGAGAGAGAGAGAGAGAGAGAGAGAGGGACAAACGCCTCTTTTTCACTTGCAGCGCGTTTTTTTTTTCTCCCACGCGGCAAAAATATTAGACGAGGCCACGCGAGAGCTTTCGACTTTCTGAATATGTATTTCGCGCTGCGAGAAATTAAAACGAGGACGTGGCTTTGGACGAGAGATATTTTTGCGTTGGTGACTCGTTTCATTGGCTAACGTGATCCAGCGATAACTTTGAAGTGATCTTTTGAAATATATCTTCATAAACATTCCGCCCGGAAATTCTAAAGATATAACCTTGTAGCAAAAACTACTCTGCGTATATATAGACAAGATTCAAAACCTTCAATCGAATCATCACATAATCCCATTTGCGACGCAATGAAAAAGGAAAAAAAGTAAAGCCGCCCCTAACAAACCGCGCGTCAAAAACTATCAGAGCGATCCGCTTGTGCGGAAATTAATCATCTTCGTCGATCCCCACATCGCAGCAGCAGCAGATATATAGCGAGCGAGAGAGCATTCGCTGCGTGTAATTCCACCGCACATCGCCTTAGAGCGGCCCCAACGGGCGCTTGAGATTCGGGCTCTGTAAGTGCCATTTCGTGTACGCGACGCGCGCCCTTGTCTGTCTTAGCATATACCCCACGCCCCGTTACTTTCTTCTTTTTTTCTTTTTTGTTCGCTGCCACCCCTTCCCATTTCCTCGAGGCAATAACGGCCAACTGCGTGGATGAATCGCGCGCATAAGCGGAGAAATCCTATTTTTCTTTTACTGCGTGTGAATGTTATCACGTGTCTGGTGAGTTTTTTTTTTTCGGAATTGTTTACGTCGACGACTAATGTCGCGCTTGTTTTTTTTTCCTCCTTATCGATGAGATATATTTACGACCTGATTTTCATAAGATGGCACGGAGAATCCTCTTTTGTCGCAGTTTGAGATGAGTGACAAGTTGCCGTCGTGAGCTGACGAAGTTACGCTGCTGTCGAGATTGAAAGGGGCGCGCAAGCGTTTTCTCCTCTCCCTTTACCCCCCTCGACCGGCGCGATGGCGTTCAAGCGACGCGACCCTTAAAACCCTACTCGTGCACGTCGAGCAAGTTTTTCGGGATTGACGGATGCGGAATTGAGATGTAACGGCGTTTTTTTTGTCTTTCCTTTTTTTTTCGTTTTCCTCTTATATTTTTGCGATATTGATTGGGCGACGAAAAAAAAAATGAAGAATTGGATTAAAAATTCACTTGCATGCGATTTTCAATATCGGATATGCAACGTTCAATTTTCCAATATACGTAAGAGTACGAATTAAGAAATAAGTGGAAATTTGCGTCACGGTTTTCTCTTCATCGGTGCATAATTTATCAACAAGGATTTGTACGAAAGCTGCTTTAAAAAACTTGAGCGCAGTGTTTTTTTTTCTTTTCGAGATAAGACGTGCTGATGAATTTTAAATGACACTACCAAGAAAATTCTGCAAAAGCCTCTTTTAATATTTAGTAGACTTTCAATGCAGTATATAAGCTTTGGACTCTTTTACAATTAACGATGAAAGTTTTGCACGTTAAGCGCTTTAAAAATTATAGCGCAATTCTTACGTTCGATGCTCAACTTAATAAAGCTTTTAACTTTCAATTAGACAGGAACGAAAAAATGTTTAACAAGAAAATGCAATAAATTAACTTTGTTTTTTTGTAATCGCAATAACTTCTCATTAAAGTTTGCAGTTCACTGATCAATAATCCACACCAAAAACATTATCGTAACTCCTCCAAAAATATATATATATTCTCAGCACCTGCTCGAGGATATCTCGCGCAGCGTGTAGCAGCAAGTCACTGACGCGTGAGTGAGAAAGCGACTATAGTACCTAGCATGCAACGCGTGCGCCCGCGTCTTGAGCAACAGCTTGCACGGTACACGCGCTCGCTCGCTCACTCGCGAAAGAGAGTTTTAATGAATATTTTATGCGCCGCTTTTCCAGATGAGAGACAAATTCGATTCGCACCCTCGTCGTGCGCTATGCTTTCTCTCTCTCCTCCATTCGCGTTCATTAAGCTTTCAAAAAAAAGGCCCTTCTCTCTCGTCCATTGCAGTTTATACCCCATAAATCCTCCTTTTCATATCTTTCATTGAATTAGTTTCTGATGAGGGCCGCGAGTTGTGCAACGATTGAAATTTATGCACGATAGCCGATCGAGCATATATAGCAACGTAGCCCCCCATTGGCGTATATGTATGTGTGTGTGTGCAAAGACTGCCTGCGGTGTAATGGCTGTGAAATTATTTTGCCATCGGACACAGAACAGACTAGGGTTACTTTTTGTGTAATGGTTCAGGCGCTGGGCTACAAGGGGATCGTGTTACTTGGGTATTTTGATTGCTGCGAAAACCGACACTCACATATATGAATATTTACAAGCTGCTATAACATTTTCGGGGGAATTAGTTTTGAATACGGCAGGATAGACATTATAGTTTTGAAAGTTACTTGTCGCTAGTGAAGACATACATGAGTTTCGTACTATAATACTTTTTTATTCTTTTACTTTTTTCGCTATCATCATTCGACGAATTTTCAAAGAATCATAATTTTTTCGAAAGTTAATGTGATGTTTGCCGCTAGATGGATTTAGCGGTGATTTCGCTGCTTTCTTCAATTAAATTGTCGAATTTAGATTATGAATGAAGTTTTCGTTATGATGGGAACTGCTCTTTTATAATCATACATTCTGTTGAATCTTCTGTTCTTTGTATGCTGCTTTCTTCCGTTAACCGACAATCCAGTATACAATTACGTACACCGTACACTACACGAAGACGACCAATTAATTACTTTCATTGAAAATCATTAATATACCGATAAATCTATTTATCAATTACTATATCCACACGCCAATAAATCGCAATTTAAATATAAAAAGCAAAGCCGCACACTTTTTTATTTACCGATAACGAGTTGAGCGCACAAAGTGAGTCAACCCTCTCTTTCTCTCCGCAACGTATCGCTGAAAATAAACATAACCTCGGCAATAGCCTCGGTGTCCTGTCCTGCAAAAAAAAAGGAGAAAAAGAGAAAAAAAAAGCACGAGAGAAGAACGAAAGAGAGAGAGAGAGAGAGAGAAACTCTCTGCACCGAGGCAACCGCGGCGATTGGCTAATCTAATCCGAGCAAATCAGAGCTGGAACTCGCCGCTAATAGAAAGAGAAATAAAAGCGTTTTCAGCTCGCTCGCACTGGGAATATAAAACACGGCGTCGGCTGCGTCGGCGGCGGCGGCGTATCGACGTTTCGCCGCAATAAATCACTCCGTGGAAAAACCATCTCGGGCCATTTATTGTCAACGCCGTGGTGTGTGCTGCAACTTGGCCAACACATATACACACACAAATACAGACAGAGATAGACAGACAGATAGGTGTAGAGGGAAAAAGGGGGAAATGGGCAAGGACATCTTCTTTTACCAGAGTTGCGCGTGCGATGCCTGCTCTCTCTTTTTTTTCGACGCTCTCTCTCTCTCTCTCTCTCTCCGGTCGTGGTGGTGGCGGTGGGCGAAATTTTTTTTTATTTGTATTTATGGCCGAGTCGAGATTATAATCGATTGCCCACAGCTGACACTGCGTTTGTTTGTTTGGCCGTGTTTTCCCAGAGGCGGGTGGATATACCACCGCGCTCTCTTTCGCTATGTTTCGTTTGAGGAAAAACATGCTCTCTTTTTTGTGTTGGACGGGGGGTGCCGATGAAAAATGGCGGGTAATGGACTGCGGGAAAATATTTAGTCAGTGGGTGAAAAAAAAAAAATTTTTTTTTGTAGTCTCCGTTTAATGTTTGTGTTGTAGATAATATGGTTGCAAGAAAAAAATGTTACACAAAGATATTTTTACTTGAAAATTTATACTTTAAAATTACAACATAAATTATCGTAAAATTTTTTTAAGTGTACACATTACCCACTGGATTCAAAGGTATTGCTCATCGATCGCTTCGACATTATTTATCCAACTCAATGAAGACAAAAACCCACAGCACTCCTGTCTTTTCTAATCAGCAAGAATACCCCCCAAAGACAGTTAGAATAAGAGAAAAAAAAGGACGGCAAAGAGCGATAGCAAAAGAAAGAAGAAGTACAAAAAAAAAGCAGCAGCCAGAAGGGATAAAAGAAGACAAAGGATCGGGTAAAATAGTGCGAGAGCCGTCCTAATTCGAATAGATCAACGTCAGTGCTTCTGCTGGCTGTGATGGTGATGGTGGTGGTGGTAGTAGTGGTGGCGAGGAACCGATAAAGAGAGCGAGATAGATAGATAGAGTGAGAGTGAGAGAGAGAATTGCGGACTATATATTGAGACGGATCGCGTTGCCCGCAAAAGTCATCGATGGCGCTCGTCGTTCGAAACCCCTCTAGGTAACGTGACCGCGCGACGGTAAACAGAGAGAATCAATTCCACGCGCCAAACGTTAATAGCCCAAGCTCTATACTCTGCAAGCTCTCTCTCTCTCTCGCTCCTCTTTCGTGTTTGATTTTGCGGCTTGACTTTCCAAGCTATATACGCAGGCGAGCGAGCGGCGCTCGTTGGCTTTTCGATTGGCTGTTTGGCTTTCACGGATTTCGAGAGTGAAGGAGTGTGAGTAGTGGTCATTCGCGGTTTCAAGATTCATTTCAATGTCTGCGATAGCAATCATTTGCGTACGCCCGATTTAATGAGCTTAAAAGTCATTCAATTAAAACGAGATTTATTTATTTATTTATTTTTAAATACTGGGATACACCAAAGAAAACATCTCACGTAATGTAAATACAAGTATACAGCTCGGCCTGGTGAATTACAACTGAAAATCTGAGAGAGGGAAAGATATCGATTGTAAATATCGTAAATCTGCCTTTATTCAGTTTGGTCTGAGAGAAGGAAGGGGGAGGGGGGGGGGGGTATAAGGAAAAGGAATTCGCCTCGGCGCGCACCATACAATCTATATATTCATAGCCACGCTCTCGAGAATCGATTGCTACGCCACTATACTGCGGGTCAGGGGGAGAGAGAGAGAGAGCGAAGCAAAAGAAAATGCATCGAGAGAGAGACGGACAAAAGCCCGACGAGAGAGAGAGAGCGAGAAAAGAGATGGACGTTGAGATTAGATTGCATTAGATTAGATTGGACCGAATTGCTTTTTACAAGCTGATCAATGCCCCGAGGCGAATGCGGATTCGAACTTTGCGAGTGAGAGAGAGAGAGAGAGAGAGAGAGAGAGAGAGAGAAAAGAAAAAGATCCGCGCACGTAATTGGTACGATTCCGATGTAATTACTCCGATGCAGAAAAGAGGAAATAACGAAATTAAGCTCGCGTTCGCTCGTCTGTTTGCTCGTGCATGAAAGAAAAACGAGCTTATTTATACATTCAGATTTGCCTTTCCGATTCGACTGAGCACGACTTATATATA
>JAWWMK010029398.1:0-14563 GCA_035047105.1 Galeopsomyia nigrocyanea
GTAACCCCGAGTTTTTAATTTGCCAAAACCCGAACGAAGTTATGGCAGTTTTTTTGTGGAATTGGCCATATATACGCCAAAGCTTCCGTTTCTGTGTTCTTCTTTTTTTTCGTTCTTTCTTCTTGCCTTGCCGGTGAATTGAAGAAGACGCGAGAAAGAAGATTCGAAAAAAAAAAAATTTTTTTTTTGTTCGCTTTTGTGGGAGCGTAATCATCGGGTTACTCGCAGGAACTCATTTACGAAGGTTGCCGCGTCTAACGGTACCATACCGCCGCCGCCGAGGCGAGCTCATCGCAATGTACGCGCCACCGCCGCCGCCATGGCTTTGTGTGTATATTATAGTATGCGCGCTTGCTGATGCTTCAAATTTGACTTCTCGTTGTTCTATAAACTCCAATCTGACAGCCTATACTCTTTACCGACTTGATTAATGTCGGACCGATAGTTTCTTCGTTTTTTCTCTCTCTCTCTTTCTCGGTCTCGAGACGATTGTTGTGCGTGTGTTTTTTTTCCTTACTCCTTGTTTTGTAATTTATTTATGTGCAGCTATGCGAGTTCCAGTGGCCTTAATTGAAACACGACCAGCCGAATTACAAATGCAAAGTGCTGAATTTCAAAGAGAGAGAAAGAGAGAGAGAGAGGGATATTCCGCGAACGCATGAAAAAAAAGAAGGATGTGATGAATTCCGCGTGGAATGTCTGGTATCCGCAAGGATTAAAGTTGATTCAGTGGTGATGATGTCTGACGAATAAGCGTTATAGAGTGCGTGAGTCACATCAGCAAACAGCAACCAATGAGTCAAAATTATATTTTAGTCGATGAAAAAAAAAATTATTTTGAAGATATCACGTAATACGACTTCACGCTTGACTTTATAGATACGATTTACCACGCGGCTTTTGTATATACAGAAACTTTATAACAATACAGCACGCGAGCTTTTTTTTTCTCGCGTTAGACGCGCGCAGGATATATATCAGAGGTCGTCAACCGAAAAAAGTCCTGTTATATACCTTTCGTAATATCTCTCTCTCTCTCTCTCTCTTCTCGTGGGTTATATGTATATCTCATATACACACGTATACACTTTTTTCGACGCGGCTTATGTAATTTTAGGGTATTTTCAAGTGCGCGCCGTGTATATAATTAACGAAATTGAAGTCTGGAAAACTACTTTTATAGTGCGATGACTTGCTGGTTATTTTTTTTCTCTTCTTCTTCTTCTTCTTCTTCTGCTTCTTCTTCAACAATGCAGCTCGAGCCGTATAGATTTTTTTTATACAATATAAAAAAAAATGTGATTAGAAATACATACAATATTTATTAAATACGAATAACGTTCGTTCGAAGCTTTAATCATAGCGTTCGTAAAATTCCTGCATTTACATTTGTTCCATATCGTCAGCCGCTAAAAAAAAAAGAGCTAGTCGTGAAAATAGACCGGTACGGAAAATATAAATATTCAACAGCCGTATAGCAGCAGCTCGCACAGTGTAAGAAAAAAAAAGTATAGCGAGAGAGAGATAGAAGAAGTAGAAGGAGAGAGAGAGAATAAAACGCGGCAGTATATATAGGGGGAAAAAGCGGTTCCCGCGCAAGCGAGCTGATTTCCATCGATCTCGGATCGATTGCGAAAAGTCTCTCTCGAGTCTTATAGGCATAGCCGAGTATAGTTTGAATAGAGCTTGCTTGGGCAAAAAGTGAAAAAAAAGGGAGAGAGAAGTGTGTCGGTTCTTTCTCTCTCTCTCGTATGATGCACGGGAGCGTCGAAGCATTCCTCGCAATCATATGCCCGCAACGGACATTGCGATGTTACCGTCGAAAAACATGCAGGCGGCTCTCGCATTGTATGCTAAAATTATAGCGCATGTACCATTGCTCTCTTTGTCTATAGAAGCAATATAGCTCGCCCGCGAGAGAGAGAGAAAGAGAGAACTAAATAGCCCACTGGGTACGACGTAGTCGATATATATCCAATCGTCTGCTGCAATAATCTAGAGCACATTTTTTCTCTCTCAAAAAAAAAAAAAAATAGCGTACCTGTTGTTCAATGCAAATGCGCGAGCGTTCGTTAACACAAAAGACCTGCTAATTAAACAAACCTGCTCTCTCGTGTGTGTGTATACTGTATATATATATATATATATATATATATATATATGAGAGGGCGATTGATCGTGATCGCTCGAGTCAAGTGCGGCTGCTGCTGTATACACATTACTCATGTAAATATGTAATTTCACATGATCGATCAACATTAAGTTTTCAGCATTGTCCTTCTTGTGCGCCAAAAATTCATGCTAATTCCCGTGCTCGAGACATTGTTAACATTGCTTTTGTAGTACGTTACTTTTCGGATCGCGGCACAATGCGAGAGAGAGAAACATGACAGTGCCGAAAAATGGCATTCGTTCTGCATTATTTATCGCTGATAATTCCATTATGAAAGAGAGCGCGGATTTTTTTTTTTTAAATTCGTCATTGTCCCCCCTCTTCGTTATACCCCATATATATATACTTCTTCCTAACGAGCATTGCGCAATCGACGAGTATTATTTAATACGCGTGTTCTTTATTTATTTTTTCATCCCGACGGAGAGTAAGCACTTTTTTTTTCAAGTCTCTTTCTTTTCGAAATCACTTGCACATATAGTGCGCGATCGAGGCGGTCTCGCCGCGCGCATTGTTCGCCGATCTGGAGCAGCGCCGCGCCGCCTTCAAGAGTGCATGGGAACGAATGAATTTGAATAATCAGCGCGGATTCCGTTAAAACACTCTGCCACTTGCCTTCTTTTCTTTGTTTTTTTTTTCTTCTTCATTTTTTTTTTTTCGTGTATATATACACTTTTCATTAGCGTCCATTTAGCGGCTTTATCATTATATTTTTTTTGTAGGCCGATCGAGATTAAACGCGAACTGTTAATAATGCTGTAAACCGGAACTATAAGTATTATTTCTTTTCAATTCGCATCGCGCACAATCATGAGAATTTTCCGTCCTTCTTTCATATAGAATTTCTCGAAACGTATAATATCAGTAGACCTTTATAAAATTTTTCCTTCGTTTCGAAGTTGTAAACGTCAGCGTCGTATTATAACCGTAATTATAATCCATTAAGGAAGAATACACGAGCTGCAAACGAAAGTGCAATAAAAGCCAATATAAAAAGTATATAGATACAAGCTACATAAATTTCTCTGAAAAAAATTCCACAGCAGAAAAGGATGAAAAAAGAATCTCACTCGGTTCGCGATATCGGGTAAATTGCGGTTACCAAGGAGAGGTGTTAACTTTCGGTATTATCCGAAAATCTTCATCGTGGCTGTTGCTGCGGCTTGAGCAACGATGAATTATAATCCGATACATCGAGTATAGTGGAATGATGCTCGCATGCGAATAATATTCCTGCGTCGCGGTATCAGCAGCAGCAGCAGCAAGCGACGCGGCCTGGAACCCTTAAAAAGACAGGTTCCACGGGTTTCAGCTCGGAATCCAGGTCAACATGAGGAGGATATCCTGCTGTACTTTGGCTTTGCGTCGAAGCCTTTTTCTTTCCAAATGACAGCTGTTCGCTCTCTGCCAGTGTGTGCTGCGTAATCTTGCATGGCATGAGATTGAACATGCTATATTATACGTATATGAATTCATCAATTAAATATGCGCACAATGATTTACGAGATTTTCCATAATTTTTGAGGTCAGTCAACTTTTAACCAGTTCGAAATGGTCAAATTAAGAAATATCCCATTACAATATCGACTTTTCGGTCTCGAAACTGCTCAGTAAACATTTGCACGACATCGAGAGAGAGAAATGGTTATTTTGCGATTATAAAAGTAATCAGGTTAGAACGATGATTTCCTGAAATAGACAGCCCATTGCATCGCCGACTTGGAAATACACTTTGCAATGCTCTCCTTGTTGTTGCTTACCTTCTTTTTTTCCTTCTTCTTTTATTAACTGCCTAAGTGCAATTACATAAAGCTGCAAAGCTCGAATTATACTATCGAGTATAGCAGCAGCGGCGAGAAAATACCTGTTGGGAAAAAGATATATATATACATTCTTGATAATTAGAATTTGGCTCTTAGATAGATTTATATAACGAGGGATATAACACTCTAAAGGTTATACACCGCAAACGATTATGATCTTTCGTATATAGTACTCCCGCTGCTATAGAGGCGGCCGAGTTTTTTTTTTCTTGTCGCGCGTGCGATTTGTGAAAACATGAAAATCGAGAAACTTGCACGGTTAACGACGCGCCGCCGCCGCTGCATTTCGGATCGCTTTAGAAAGTTAGTCGTTCGCTCGCTCGACTAATGCATTTCCGATGAGAGAGAAAGAGAAAAAAAACTTGTACGATGCAAAACGTGTTTCCGATAGAATCTCGTATATAGATTTTAAAGTCGCTACGGCTCTTTTTTTTTCTCTCTCTCTCTCTCTCTCCCTCAACAGTGTGTCCTGCCAATTGATGCATTACACGATTTTAATTCCACACGACTGAGTAATAGAATAAAGTTGTATGTATCTCTAATACGACAACATTGGGCTTGATTGATTCGTTTTCTTTTTTTTTCTCTCTCGTACACAAGTAATGTGGAACTGAATAGGCATCTTTATGTAACCCACAACTTTACGGTCACTTGGGAAAATTCAAGTGTAGCGTAAATAATTCATAAGCCAGTTGTTGTTTTTTTTCTTCTCCTCTTTTCGCATAACAAGCTTGTTGTCCCGAGTAATTGCCCAGATGGATAAATTTTAACAATCTTTAATCGAATTAAGGCTTGTACACACGTTTTCACGTGAAAGAAAAGAAGAAAAAAAAAATCCCGTTAGTTTCTAAAAGACTAATTTAAAAAGAAAGAAAAAAAAATTGGAAATTCCTCGAACGACACAGAGAAGAGATCGAAAAGAAAAAGAACTTTTGAATGCGGACAGCGAGAAATGTTGGCAAGAGAAGTTGAAGCTAAAAGCGCGCGGTAACATAGCGGATCGGTAAGGGAAGTTGTGTCGGGTTTGTGTCACGCACTCTCCTCGTCGTCGTATCTCGCGGCATCGAGTCCTTCAATTACATCAATTCACTGGTATATGGGCGCTTGCATAGGCCTTACAAGAGAGAGAGATAGTGGCTGGGTCAAAACGGTACAAACGCATGTGTGGTTGGCAGCTTTAGATCATGCTGTCGCACACACACACAACACCGCCGTACGGAGATTTAGCATTATTGGTGCATACGCGACACACAGTCTCTCTCTCCCTCTCGTTGAAATATTTATAGGCGTACGGGCGCAGCTTGAATTTTGCGCAAAGTTACGCAAGATGAATTTTGCATGAATAATTTCGCGCCACTTTATACGCGCCGGCTAATTAAGCATCCCAGGAGAGAGAAATGACTTTGATTCGCGTGCTGCTGCTGCAGTTTATACGGCTCGCGGCTATTTACAAGCGCATACATACTTTACTGCCAATTATTTACATAAGGAGATTCCAAATACCTTCGCTCGCGATGCTCTCCGAGACTCACTCTGCAGATTGTTATATTGCTGTTTGCCCAACGCCTATATATCCTACTACTCGTCGTCGTCGTCGTCGTCATCCCCGTATTGTTGACTTTTGTCAGTCGCGCGAAAGAGAGAGTAAATGAGAGCGGCTAATTTTCAAACAACACACGCGTGCACACACACATAAACCAAATCCATTGCAACTCTCTGCCTAATGGTGATTTATATGTGTCGCTTATCCGCGAGCGGTGGCTAACCCGAACACCTCCGTGCTGTGCGAGATTGCATATTTAAGCAAATTACGGAATTCCGCTGCTACGGCGGTGGCTTTTTTTTTCCAAAGTAAAATACAACACAGCAGTCTCAGAGAGAGAGAGAGCTTTTCTACTTCTTTTTTTTGCGAATCGTAAACCTATACTAGAAGCTAGAATTTTGCAGCGTTCGGTTGTAACAGTTATTTTCTCTGTCGGCTGCGCGCTCGATTTTTTTTTATTTATCACACTTGTATTTTTTTTCTCTCTCTCGCGCGAAGTAAATCATTGCGGCCGAGGAGTTTTCGATGAAAACGGCAGCAGCCGCACATAAATCGCGCGAGAGCGAGCTTATAGCCCACGTGAAAAAGGCATGTATAAGTCTGAAAAGAAATCTATTTTTAGGAATTCCTCGCTTTTCGCCGAGAAAGTATATTAAAGTCGTGGAACGAGTGTATATATAGCGAGCAAAAGCACTCCCAGCTAATCTACGTCAGCCCCCGCGTTTTGTGTGCATACATTAGACGTATATGTATATGAGAGCGATTAGTGCGACGCGGAAGTCGCCGATGGAAATACCCCGTTTTAACCCGGAAGTATGCGCTTCCTTCTTGAAGGTCGAAAGCGAGAGCGCCGCAGTAGTCGGTGAACAGGTGCCCCTTCGAGTTTTGTTTTGCTTTGCCGCAAGGTCATTTATTATAACAGCTATACACTTAGTTTCGGTGTTTCTAGATGTCGTTATTAAATTTTTTTGGAGTAGGTATATGTAGGAATTCGATTCTTTGTCGGAGGCCACGATTCGAGAGCTCGAGCGAGAGAGAGGAGAGGAAAATCTTTCTTTTTTTTTGGGGAGAGAATCGAGATCGTTTTCACGTAACTCGAGATCGTTATCTCCGATACTACCATCACGACTCGAATTTATTTTTCTTATTAAAGAACTTAATAGCGTGAAAGTTAGAGACCGGTATCAATTGATTCGGCACTGCCTCTTGCAATGCTTTGCCAGTCGACGAATCAATATTTGTACTTTGGCAATAGATTAATTGAATAATTCCGATCGGCAATCGTGCGGATAGTATATACGTGTCACTTAACTTTTTATTTTTATTTTTTTGCAATTTGTCAAGTCGCGCGCTACCGCGGTAAATCGAATTTTCGCAACCGCAGTGGGCGTTCACTTTTTTTTTAAATTCTTTTTCTTTTTTTATTTTACGACCGCACTCTCCGCGGATTAAAATAAAAGTCGAAAATGCAGACTCGCGAGAGAGGTGAAATTGAATCCGCAGTGGGGATCTTTTTTTTTTGTCTCTCGAAATGACATTTTGCCACTTTCGTTATGCCCACGCATCCGAGATATGTAATGAGACGAAATAACATTATGATATGCTTGCAGCTCGTTTTCTTTTTGGGTGTTTCAAAAAAAGAACTTTGAAAACTGTATTTTTTTTCTCGAAAAAAAAAACTGGTTTTCCGTTAGCCCGCAACTTCCAGTTATCGCTTCAACACTTAATGCAACGTCGTACGTATATCACAGTTTCCGGTGGCAAAAGTCGTAAAATCGAACTTTAAAGTTTTTTTTTTCTCGAACTTCTCTCGTTTGTTCGTCGAACAAATACGATTTACCGCTAAGTCATCTTGCCAAAAAAAAAAGAAGAAGAGAACAATCACAAACACGAAAAAAAAGCTCTGCATTTGCATATTAACAGTCGACGTTTCGTTAATGAGATATTAAAGAAATATTAGCTCGTAAATAATATCGCATTAACATCTCGTCGCAAACTTTCACGCAGAGCCAAAGCAACAAAAAAAAAAAAAGAGTAAGCGTGTAATGAATCGAGCGTGCGCAAGAGAGACAATTTCGCATGAGGCAAGTAACGAACAAGAACCCTCGAGGGCAAAAAGGGGGGCATAGTAAAGTTGAACTGGCAGCGGAGAGAGTGAAACACACATGCACACTCGACAAAAAAAAAAACGCGACACGCTCTAGCACTTCCTCCTCTCGCCAGCGCGCGAAATTCTCTATATACCTACATACACTCGAAGACGAATGTATAAATAAAAAAAAAAAAAGAAAAAAAAATCCCAAGAAAAAGAGGTTCGGTGCGAGAGCGTGCAAAAGGCAAGGACGACAGCTGGATTTATCGATCGAGAGAGTCGGAGAACTGTAGTACGTGTTGCGCTATATCGCGTATATATGCGTTTTTCGCTCGATGTATTATAAGAGATGTTTATCTAGATATAATCCTGCCGCATCGATATGCCAATCCCAAACCGTTTTCGAGACGCGCCAACTCCCAGTACCGGATGACCAAAGTGCATCGATAAACGCTCTCAACGAAAATCACTGCTCCGATTTCAAGTATCCTATATTAAGTGATTAATCGTTCAAATGGGCGGAGTTGATAGTTAGTGTCTTTAATACTCGGCGTAATAATGAATGACTTATAACGACTACCACCGCTGAGATACATTAAAATACGGAAAGCTCTATATGCATAAAGACCCCATTGGAACACGGAACTCTTACGTCATGAGCGTTGACTGGCTGCGGCGCTCGATGGCACCATTTATCCTGTCGGTACAATACACACACACGGCTCGCGTTCTCATAGCAGAGATTCACCTCTATACACGCGATCATCGGCTATATAGTATATAATACACATGGACGAAATCGCGACGACGACGAGAGCCAGACAAAGGATTCAGGAAGAGCGCGGACCCGGCGAGAGAGGACCGTGGCACGTTTTCTGATTATAAATAGCCTCGTTTTCATTTGATTCTCTGCTGTTGGTCCTTGTGCGCTCTGACAATGCTTAATTCTTCTTTCTTTCTTTTATTCTCGATCGCTGCTGTTGTTCGTATAGTTGTTGCGATATAGCTTCTCACTCTCTCTCTCGCTGTGCTGATTGATGCTCGACGAAAGTTTATAGAGCCTCTCCGCGCAAGCAAGCAAAAGTGAGATCGAAAGTGATGAATTGCTAGAGATTAGCCGGCTCTTTGCGCTAGCTATAAGCGAGTGAAAATTTTTTTTTAATGAATAATCGCGATTGGGGGAGGTGATTTCGTTGCGCTAATCTGTGCACGCTTGTTTGTTTTTCGGCCGAAGTATCTAGCGAACTGCGTATATAATAAAACTTCGCGCGGATTTCACTTGCGTGCGAGAGATTTATAATACGCGCTCTGTGTTATTACACGCATGCCTTGGAAAAAGAAATTTGTTATTTTTTTTTAGAGTAACTATAGTGGATTATAAATTCTTTCGGGGAGAAAAAAATAATAGTCTTCGTTAGCATAAAATAGGAAGCTATAAGATTTTCTTTTTTAACGGTCGCGCGGTTTGTCCCTAAAAGCGCCGCGCTGCCGCGCAGGAGAGTCGTGAAAATATAATAACGACAATCTTAATAGGATTTTCCTGTCTCGAGAGACCAGAGCGAAATAATGCGCCGCGTCTTACGTAAGCCCCGATCCTTTTAACAAGTTTCCTTAATCGAGTCGTGCTGATTTAAAATTGAGCATTGATTTATAATTGGATCGACCGCTCTCTCGCTATATTCTGGAAGTATATATCCGCGCGGGATGGGATATATATATTGAAAAGTCTTCACGTGTGCGCACGCGCGAGTAATTAAGAGGCGAACATTAGGCAAACATAATAAAGTACTGCACTTTCGTGTGCTGCAGTGCAAAATATATATAGAAGAATTGCCTAATGAGATTAATCTATGTATCGGCACACACAGTGCGATACGTGTGTAATTACACATCTAATTACAGTGAGCAGCCGCGTATTTCACACTATACTACTACGTACTGTGTATTAAAGCCCCAAATATAAATGGATGGATATTTCAACAAAAGTATATATAATAATGAATTATATAACGCCTCGTCGTGCCAGCGCGGAATTATATTACTTATATATAGCAACTGCGGCAATTATCAACGAAAAAAAAAAACAAAAAAAAAAAAAAATATATATATATATATATATATATATATATATATATATCTCAGGCACATATAATCAGGTACGGCGAGTATAAAGTGGGCAGTAGTCTATCGCGCGAACGGCGGCGCAGGCTCTCTAATTAAAATCTCGCGGCCTGCAGCAGCAGCAGTCTCGCGAAAAACAATAATCAAGGGGCTCTCTATATACGAGCGAGGATGTATAACGCCACGAGAGAGAGAGAGAGAGAGAGAGAGAAAGAGAAAAAAAGCCTTCTTCCGGTTTTTGCGATCCGCGCGCGTTTCTTACTTTTTTCCCCCTTTCGGCCCGTGGTAATAGCCAATCATAAGAGATATATACGCCGGGCGAGTTTCACGTATGTGTATATGTATTATAGCCTTCGATTTGGTGCGTCGCTTTCGCGAAACCCAAGAGAGAAAAAAAGATGTTGGATATCTTTTTTTTTTGCGACTGTCGAGACGAGCCTCCGTGGGGCTCTTTCTCTCTCTCGAGATATCGAACGGGTTCGTTATTTTCCACAGAGGGCCTCCGCGCGACCTAACGGCACTTTCAATTACGTAAAAGGATACTTTTTTCTCTTCTTCTTCTTCTTCTTCTCTGTATGTGTCTCTCTCTCGTCGTTTGGGCTCGTCGATATGCATCCCCCGCAACATCGTCCCTATCTGGGGAATTGAATAAATTAAGCCACTACGGCGCTATAAATTAGTCGGATTAGATGGCTTTGTTCGTTCCGCGACTTGCCAGGTATATATATAAGAAGAGGACTCGCGCGGCGCGATGCATAATTATCCTCGCTGTGCGCGCTTGCAAAAACGCATTTGCGCAAGCCACCGCCGCCGCGAGAGAGCAGCCGCGTAATTAGGTGCACACGTTCGCGCGCGTATATATATACGTTATAACGTGCGGTGGTATGCCGAGAAAACGAGAAGCCTTCAGGGAAAAATTGTTTGCCGGTGTATCGAAATTTTCTTCGATGCCCCCCCTATGGAACCACATGGATATTGCTCCACCTCGTGTATGGTGGTTATATAAAAAAAAATTGGATTTTTTTTTTGTTGCACATCGTTGTTCCAATATGGTGTAGTATTCCATTTATACCCGGATTTTCCCTCGCGAAACGGTGCTTTACCGGTCATTTACCCAATCTGTTGGATATCTAGGTGTTTGATCGAAAAGAAAAAAAAGAAAAGAAATGAAGTGGAGTGATAAGGAGCTCGAGTTTTGCTCTTATTTGTCGATTCCGGTATATATACACAACCGAAATAACTGGGCGCGCGAGCCCATTTATCAGGTGGCTTTGCTGTATATATACATTAAACTACCGCTCGACGAGGGAGAGAGAGAGAACAGGTTGGAGAATTTAAATTGAAATTCGACGTAAGGTCCTTAATGAGCTAACGATTATGTCAGAATTGGCGGAGCACCGGCGAATATATATATCGTCGCGCTTATTTGCGCACAAAAGCGCGAGCGCAACGTATTATAGCTTTATATAGTGAAATTGACACCTTTGTGCACCTCTATAACGGTATATAACACGGCGGCGGGCGTAGTGAGTTATCACCTGGCTAATGAGCTGTGAAATTTCAATCTAATTCCGAATCGTGAACGCATTATCCTTCTTGACGATTTATCGGAAAAATAAGAATCGATTGATTGACTATATGTTCAATGTATACTTATGAAAAGATCATGTGAAAAATGGATAGATTTGACAAATAATATCCAAGTGGTCCAATAAATCTGATACGCGTGCTTTTACAAACAAAAAGTAAGTTATCCTACACGAGCAGTGTCAATAATAATAAATGAAGCAATGAATATTAATGAAAATTTTCGCATAGTCGCGAGCTCAGTTGAAAATCCGGAAACTTTGTTTTATTTGATGTTATGCGTAATGATTATACGCTAAGCTCGCAACTTGTCGTAAAACAACTCCACCAAGGCTGCCAATGAACGCTGAAGATTTTATATTGCATTGCATCAGAACATAAGCCAGTCGATTCTATCATATTTTTTTACGCGATTGAGTGTACTTGCAGTGAATAGAGTCAAACGCGAATCTTTTTGCGCTGATTTATTCGGAGAACGAGCTAGCATCGAAATTTTGATAATGGAATTTAATTTGGTTAAATCTATAAATAGCCATTTCCGTTCCTGATTGCATTTTAAATTATTGCATATATTTGCATAAACGATGGAAAAATACTTTACAAATTTAAAAGTTATCCTGTTCCTCACATAACCTGTTTTTTTTTTTAATGTTTCGTTTAAATATGAATTCGGACATTTGGGCATAGGCAATAAGTAATCTCACGCGATAATAAGCTACGGATTTCTATGCACTTCAAAATGCAAAGTATACGCGATATATCGCCGAGATTTATTTATATTTGAATATAACTTTTCGTGTCGCAATTTTCAAGATGTTGCATCACATAAATGCTCGAGGGCACTAATCATATATTCATATATGAATACATTTGCATTAAAATAAATATCCTAGTATATTGTTGTCGGTTCTCACGACGATTTAGTTATATTTAAAAAAAAAATTTTTTTATATAATACAAGTTGTACACGGAATTACAGAAAATAATAGGTTTTAGAGTCGATGAACGAATAAATTATTTCGAGCCTTTTAGAGAAACACAAAGTACGCGCGCGTCAAAACGTAGTCCGACGATTTTTACGATGCCGCAATATAGCTCGTAAATCATCGCAGGTATTTTATAAATTGTTGAATTTCAATGAAAAAATAGAAAATTTTTTCCAAAACCTCGCCGCCGAAGATGAACGATCGCCGAGAGTAAATCAATTTATTATACAGCTCGAGGTAAACAAAAAAAAAATTGTTTTCCAAAACGTGCAGCGCGCAAGATCAATACAGCAAAGAGAGTAAAAGTAAAGGTGTTTCACTTTTCGAGTTTTTTCACACGAAGTTGACGATTTCCCTGCAGCTTATAAGCATGTTAATAGTGTAATCTTCGCAATTTTCCGTAATAATAGGCTCGCGCG
The DNA here is from genome assembly GCA_035047105.1 of Galeopsomyia nigrocyanea. Taxonomy (NCBI): domain Eukaryota; kingdom Metazoa; phylum Arthropoda; class Insecta; order Hymenoptera; family Eulophidae; genus Galeopsomyia; species Galeopsomyia nigrocyanea. The sequence goes on from JAWWMK010029398.1 coordinate 12,745, forward strand.
CGCCGAGTGTAGCTCAATCAATTGCCGCTCCGCGCTGCTGGCACATGATGCGGCACGATGCGCGATGCATCGTCGTATACAATATAGCAGCACCCATAGCCGTTTTATCACTGTTGAGGTAATTGTTGCACAATAATAGTCAATCGTTAGCACTAATTTTTGCGCTCGACGCGCGGCAACGAAGAGCGATGAGCAAATCTCTTTCTCTCGCTTGTGCGCGCGCCTTTCAAACTTGTCATTTACGCTCGTGCACCTATATTCCCCTGTGGCCCATAGTTCCAGGCGATACTTGTACTACTCTTAACGGTTATTATACTCGTTGCTTCATTTGTTTTTTTTTTTCTTTTAATAATTCGCTCTAAATTTTACAAATTAAGATCGTCGTAGGAAGTTGAATTCAAAGCGCTTGATTTTATATTGCAGCAATGAAATCTCCGCGCGAGACAATTAAGCGCGTGTAACCTTCTGCTTTTGTTTATTAAAGAATTTTTATGTTTCAATTGTGCGTATTATTCCTCGTGCTTCGCGGAAGTGATTAAAGCAAGTGACTCTATCTAGCTTGAAATATCTCTTTAAAAAAAAAAAACATGCAGAATTCTAGTTCGTCGAGCAAAATAGCTCTCTCACAGACTCAGGTTGCAGCAGCAGAACTATGAAAGAAATTATCCGCGTGGCTCGCAGCGTTTTGGTCGCGGATCTCTTGAAAAAGTGCGCTTGAAAAATTGTTGATGAATGGCCGTATACGCTCACGTAACCGCGGCGTATACGCGTCGCTGTCGTATCTTTACTCATTATTCCACTTTTGACGATAAATAATCCGCAGCGTAAGAAAAAAAAAATAAATAAATTTTCCTTGGCGCGAGCGATTCGCGGCGTTTAACTTTTTTTTTTGCTTTTCTTTTCAAACTTCTCGAAATAGTTATCGTCAGTATGCGCTCGAGGGGACCACTTGTAAAGTCTCTAGCAATTTTTTTTTACGAGCCTCGACTCTTAACTGCGTGTATCTCGTTGCCGGCGCGTATACACAAATACTCGTCAAGCAAAATGTGCCGGCGTTACGTGTGAGCAAGAGAGCGAGAGAATAATTTCCGAGCGATTTTTTTTTTACGCGCGCTTCTAGGATCTCATTTTTAGCCGCAGCAAAAACTTGAGTCTTTTGAGCTAGTTTGCACAAAGGCCAGGGAGATATTATACACTGTAGTATACTCTTTGCGCGCGTGGTTACCGTTACGAGTACCGAAAAAAAAGACAGGCGTATATAACAATCTTCTTCCGTATTGCCGTAATGACGTGTTCCCAATCGAATCCAAATAATCGATCGAGTCATCATCGCAAAAAAAAAAAAAAATATTTCGTTGAATTAGTTTTTGATTGAATCACTCGACGAGAGAGGCCATTATGTACGCAACTGTAAAATCCAGAAGTGGATTTATAAAAATGTTTCATTTGCAAAAAAGAAACGGTATAATACATATACGGTCGCATTCTCAAAATATTTCTCATGGCACTTTAAAAGACGAAGAAGGCATAAATATTGGCGACACGTACACGCCGCGGCGGCAAAAGTGGCCATTTGAAAAAGAATTTTTCGCAGTTATTATCCGGGCAATATCATTAGTTTTTACCGCTTCGGTTTTTCTTACCGCAGCAGCGCCAACGGAGAGAATCAATAGGCAGTTCTCCTTTTTTTTTTTTGAACGCACAAAAGGAAGCCGAGATATTGCGGCAATGTACGGCCAATTAAATAAGGTACGAGTACCTAATACCGCCACCAAGTTATCAAATGGTCATAACTTTTTACTACGAACGAATTTTTTGA
>JAWWMK010029419.1:0-10000 GCA_035047105.1 Galeopsomyia nigrocyanea
TATATATAGATAACCTGTGCATCTTGAAATCGGAGTTACAAGTAAATCGGTGATTCAAACATGTGACACTCTCCTTATACACAGTTTATCTCTATAGGTACCTATATGAAGGCGCTTAAAAATATAACTACCAATTTATTCAAAAGTGAGAATAATGAATTAATGGACTACATATCAGTCAACGAAGTCTAATGAAATTTTATTAATAAAAGAAATGTTTGTATTTTTATAACTCTTGCTAAATATTTGATAAGCAGTCAGAAAAGGCTTGACAAGCACCAAAGACTTAACGCTTTGAAGTATCTTCGGTGATAATTGAATTTCAAGCTAAAAATTGCCAGGAAACAATTGTAATATACAAACTATACGAAAGGAAGTACTCCAAGTAACAACTCGGCTCTCCTTCAGACCTACAAACCTCGAAGGACCGCTGATTTGCAACAAAGAAGCCAGAAACTGGATCTCCTTCCGACCCAAATCCGCGGGACAACAGCACCTCAAAGCTCGCAAGCTCGAAAGCTCGAATTTCGTAGTGTCGAGGCACACTCAAGAGGAAAATAACTCCTAATACAAGATCTCACCTCTTTTGTTGTAGACGATGAACACCAGCAACATCAACATCAACATCAACACCAGCATCAGCAGCAACAGCAGCATCATCGTCACCATCAGAGCGTTGGCGGTCCTTTGAGAGTGCCACACTTGAGGCATCACCATGGATCTCATCGTGGCACTTACTTTGAGAACGCCGAGGGTCAGGAGATCAATGTCTCGGAGAATGTCGCCCATCTCGGTGACACCACCCTCCTCGACTGTCGTGTCGCTATGCTCTCCGGCAAAGTGGTAATTACGAAAAGCCCTTTCAAACGTTCTAATCGAGTTTTTGGCCTACGGCTCCGCGGTTATAGTCAATTGAAAATCGATGACGTTCGTTCGCGATCGCTTTTGGATTCGCTGCGCTAGCTCGTGCTATTTTCGCTCTATAAAGTCACTTTTTTCTCGTCCATCCATTTTTCATTCAGCCGAAACGCTTGATTTACGTAATGATGTACTTATTCAGACATGCACGTGAATAATTAAGTTTCTTTTTCTTTTGTTATTTTACTTCAAAACTAGAGCAGTCTACGAGCCTCAATATAAGAATAGAATGATTAAATAAAGTATCGAATCGCTAATTAAACACTATAACGTTGAAATAATTAACGAACATATTCTGAAATTAAATGCTAATTGAAATTTTCTCGTATACAATGGACCGACGGATTATTTGGCGTAACAATTTGAAATCTCCATTGAAATAATTAAGCGGCAGAAATCAAGTACAGAATAATTCACCAGTTTTGTCAATGAATGCAACGAGTATAATCTCAGATAACGAATCAATCATTATTCATGTTAATCTTCGAACGAGGACAATTAAAAGGGCAGAATCAATCAATAGTCGTCGTTAAAGCCAGCTTTTCAAACAAAAACATAGCGTCCGCTTTACGAACGCATAATTTATAAAATTACTTTTCTTTTTCGCAGGTGATGTGGATTAGGCAAAGTCCAAACCGAACACTGCTGACCGTAGGCAAAAGTGCGTTTTCGGCGGATCCACGTTACTCGGTGCATTTCAAGTATCCGAACAACTGGCGGTTAGCAATTTCGGCGATCCAGAAGGAAGACCGTGGCGTGTATGTCTGCCAAGTGAACACGCACCCGCCGAAAATGCTCGTGACTAACGTCACCATTCTAGGTAAATCGAGCGTAGTGGCCTTGTTGGAGCTATGAATGGCTCGTCCTGCGAATGATTGAGAGTGCAAAGTGGATCGACGAAAGGGATTACGAGGGAGCAAAAAGAATTTTTGAATTTGAAAGGGATACTGGTTTTGAAAGTGAAATCGCTTTTTTTTTTATTCGCCTGACAAAATTTAGGCTGTTCTACTTATAGCGAAAAAGAATAGAGGGATGCTTTTGGTCGTTGAAGTTTCTCAGGCGAAAATTTCAACTTTAACACTTCGAGTAGTTTAATTCCGCTGACTTTATCAATAAAAAATTATAAAATCATCTGAAACTTAAGCCCGTCTCGTGATAGTAAAAAAAAAAAGTAAAAGAAGTTTGTTGAACTTTTTCAGTCGGACTTTCGAAAAAAATAGCTCAGCGATCATACCGATAGTAAAAACAACATTTACACAAAGACTCATTAGAAGTCGCAAAGGGAGAGCAGCCTTTCGCATTCGCGCTGCCAAGCCTAACTTTTCTTCGTTTATTCGTCAGCGAACTTGCTACCTTCAGCAGTAAGTCACGGCAGAGTACCGGCAGTAGTAAAAAGTTACTCGGAGAAAGGGAAAGAGAGAGAGAAAAAAAAGTATTTTGCCGTTAATCCGTTCAAGTGACCGAAACTTCTGCCTCGGGGATAGACAGAGTTGATGCTCACGGCAGCTACTTAAATATAGCCTATGAAATGTATTCATCCTTTTTCTCTCGAGAATAAGCCGCTGTTTACGATACTTTCGAATAACAGACATTTACATTGCAGTCACATAATTTATTTAGACCGAAGAATATGTTTTGCATATTTTCTAACGGGCGACATTTATTTTTCGGTATGAAACAATAATTCCATCAGAATAAAAAAAAACTGAAAAACATATTCAATGAAACGCATATTATAAAAAAATAATTCACTAAAAGTTTTCGTTCAAGCCACAAGAATCATCACATTCACGAGACGGTAGTTCTCTCTAGCCGAAAAAATATTTTTTTAAATTGACTCGCACGCGCTCGCCCAGCGTCATATAATTTTCAACCGAAATCTTTTCACTCGAAAAATCCACCAAGAGGCTAAATCCGTTACAGCAGTGTGCACACGAAGAGGCCCTTGATTAAAATTCCGCAAGCGTAAGGATTCAATTACAATGAGAGGCTCACTTCTCGCCCACCTACCCTCGTTCTTGCAACTTTTTTTCTCAGTGTGTCACCCACGTTAATGCTGCGCGTAACTCTAGTGTATACACACGTGCATACATATATATTATACGTGCAGGAGTTTTTTGCGTAGACGTCTGGTGCTTTAAATACCGGTTAAAATGGCCCCAGGTGTGTGGCAGACGACGTTTTTTTTCACAATATTACGCTTTTTTTTCGTACGCGCCTGCAGCGAAAGAAACAATGCGCGCGTTGGGGTGTCCCTTGTGAAACCGACGTACAATAGCAATTTTCCGTCGTTTAAAAGAAAGCTTCTCCCCGTGTGCGTGTGTTTTCGTAAAATTTAGTTGTGAGTCAACCCCAATTGTACGAAACTTTTTTAAAAAAATCTAACGAGCGTATTTCGCAGAGATATATGGAAATGAGGCTCCAAGAGGCGAGTGATAATTTTATAATCTCGGCTGAGCAAATAAACTGCGGCTTTAGCGTTTGTGAAACAAGAAGTTACGCGTTCGCGCTCGTAAATGAAAATTTTGAAGAGCTTTAATGTATAGCCGAGCCTTAGAAAGGAGCGAAGATGTTTCGGCTATATTTACGGAAGCGTATAACCATATTTACCCGCGCAAATGTATGTGCGGACTAATCTGCGTGTATATACACCCACGGATCTTGTCACGCACGCGCTCACGTACAAGCGTGTTCTCGACCTATGGCGCTTCGTGTATTAAATTTTTGATGGAAATACAAGTTTGTCGATTCGAAAATTCAATTGCGCAAAGTAAATTTAAAAATCTCACCGCGTATCCTATTATAAAATAGAATTGATTTGAGTTTTCCATTGCGAGATGATGCGATATCGTAAAAAAATTGATACGAGAGGTAACTCGGCTTTTTTTTCATGGAACCTATTTCAAAAAGCTCAACCGAGACGTATTTTTTCGTCTCCGAAAGTTCAATATTTGAACCGTGAATATTGCTACAGGAAGGGAAAAAATCGGTAAGCCAAACACATGAGCACGAAACAAAAAAAAAGTCCATCGACGAGCGGAATCCATTTCACCCTTTTTTTACGCGGTCACGGCTGTTCGTTTTTTTTTGTCGCCGTTGGATGCGTGACACACGGAAGAGCAATCGTTGACATTCCTTTCTCGATTGATGTCAGCAATTCGTTTTGCTTTTCTTCTTCGGTTTTATTTCTCTCTGCTTAGATAGTAATCAAAGCTGATCCTTTATACGCGAGGATGATATTGGGGCCAGAGAAAGAGAGTATTTTTTCGAGGGCTGAAAGTAAGCTCGCGGCGAAGGTTGTTGGGAAGGACGCAATTTTACTTATTGCTCGCTCTGACTTGGCGCTGGTTTTTGAAGTTGTATTTTCAAGGGACGCTTCGAGCGTTATGAGACCTTTCTTTGATGTCTGCCATTACGAATATCACTGAAATAATAGAAGCCTTGCTGCTGCTGGGGATGTGGATGTTTGCGAGAATGTTTTTTGTGTGGTGCATCGAGCATTTTATAAATCCGATTACTGTTACGAACGTACATATTGTTGATAACATTTTCCAAAGTTCTCGTGAAATGTTACTATAAGTTACTATTGACATACATTAGCATCGCATAAATTATTCCTCGCCACTTAAATTAACGAGTTAGTTATAAACTGGCAACATTTATCGGATTTTAATAATTAAACAACAACAAACTATTCAATATTAAATAAACTTTTCATCGCATTTCAAATGTACGGATTATTATTACGATATTTCATTACACTGAAAAAAATAGTACTCCTATAACAAAAAAACAGCAATCTTAAACAAATCTTTCTGTAAGAACAAGAAATCCTCTTGTTACAAGACGAATTTCTTTTGAAGCTATTTGGAGAAGAAAATCTTGTATAAAGAGGAATCTTCTTTTTACAAGAGGTTTTTTTTCTCTGTGTAAACTATTACTAGTTATCGGATATTGCACCTTAAATAAAAATAAATATCGACGTATATACCTACAGCCAACCAAAGCGAAGCTGTTTAATTTACACTTTCGTTTTTTTCACAGCACCCGACATAAGAATAGTGGACGAGGCGAGCCATGAAATACGCGACCGCTATTACAAGACCGGAAGCGTCATCGAGTTGACGTGTGTGGTGAGGCCGTCGCGGCCTAACTCAAGAGTGCCACATCCAGTGTGGAAGAAAAATGGCGAATCGCTACCGGATCACGTCGACGTTTATCATAGCAACGGGTGAGTTCCAATGCCGTAAATCAACATATGGACCCTTCTGCCTCTCTTTCTCTGAAAGCATATATACGGATCCTTTCTCTCGGCGGTATGGAGTAAAATTAAATGCACAGAAAACTTCGATATCGAAAGAGAAATTTGATTTGTAAAAATATCTAGTATTTTCATGAACATTTTCTACCGATGTATGTCAAATAATTTCTTCCCTTTTCTGTGAGAAAAAATGTAAGTCGATGAAGGCTATACCGTATTCCATAAATTTTCTTTATACATATTTTTTTGTAAAGAAAAATAAATTTTTTAATTCACTTTTCTCATGTAAATGTGTAATCATAGACTGTTATCAAACAGTAGCAACTAAACCCTCGATGATTCGACAAACAGTAAATTGAATGATAATTACCACTCCAAATAATAGACATATTGTTTTGCATATAACCCGGAGCCATAAGCATTGTTAAAATTTAAATAGGCAATGAGGGAGGGTAAGAGAATCAACCAAATGAAAGTTAATTTTTTATAAAGAATTCGCAGATAGCAAACAAAAGCCGAGAGTGCAATTAGGATGGAGAAAAAGAACATCGACGAAAAAAGCCTCGTGTAATACAACATTTCACATATTATTCGTACATGTTCCAGAACTGACAACGAATTATTGACGAGGCTGCGGATCGAGCACGCAAGCAAGAGCGACAGCGGCGAGTTCGCCTGCAGCATTGGTCAGTTCAGCACTAGCGTCGTGAATATTCACGTGCTCAACGGTAAATAAAACACATTGTTACTTTGGCCTAAAAATTATCTCTATTTATCAACAAACAATTTTTCCGAGCGCGAGACGTGAAATTAGAGATGCTAAAGGTTTACTTAACATTGGAAAAATAGTGAGATAAAAGTGGGAAAAAGACGATACATTCGAATTGCTCGGTAACTCTTTTTATATATCTTATCGATACGTGAAAAATGAATTATCATAAGCGTAAAAATATAAGGAAATGAATAATTTCGCAATATTAATTTTTTCATTTCATTTTTTTTCATAAAAATCGTCGCAAGTTGTAACGCACAGTCGGTCAACGTAAAAACAAAACTCACATCCGATACCAGCAGCTACAATACGATGGGAATATCGCGATCAATCTATCGCGCGCGTGATGTAAAAAAAAGTACACAAAGGATTAGAAAAGAAAAGAAAAAAAAGAGGACCACGATGACTATCAGAAATAAAAACGGAACACATATACGCGGCATGAGCTCATGGAGCTTTTATATGGATTATAAAGTGTAACGGGGATGTCAAGTTTGCAAAACACCTTTTGCCTGCGTGCACGTGTATATGTAGTGCGAGGCACGATGCGATGGGCACAGACACACACACACACACACACACACACACACACACACACACACACACACACACAGCTTTGAACGTGAGCGCGTATAAAAGCGTTAAATTTTCGATAAGAAAAACCCCTCCGCGCCACGTACGCTTTATAATCCTTATATGCGTTTTTATAGCACATTGCGCTAGCCCGCAGTGTCTGTACTTACTCGGCACCGGAATGTAAAGCTATTTAAGCTTTAATAATTCTTGAGTAACGCGTAATACTTAATTCGAAAGGGAAAAAGTTGTGCGCGCTTCTTTTTTTTTTGCGTTCAAAAAAAAAATACACGAGAGAGAAAGTTTTTGCTTGAGAATATTTTCTCGTTTGGATTTCATTATCTCAAAATAATAGGGCTATCTCGACATAATTAAACGGAGACTGCCGGTGCTGCGAAGCACGAAGTTTTCTCCCGCGAGAATCACTTTTCATCTCGGTCGTGTTATCCGTCTAGAGGACCTCTCAACAGCCGGAAATTAGAGAATCTCTCGATCAAAGAAGCGCTTGGTACGATGAAGTTTTCGAGATTCACGGTTTCGTCGCGTTTCCGTCAATTTCACACCTTCAACTTTCGCCTCGGTCGCGCCGAGTGATCTGACACTATGTACGTAAAGTCTAAGATGACGGAAATTCATTACTAACCGTGTGTATTTACGTCTTATTACTTTTTCGTTTTTTTTTTGTGTGTAATTTTCGATATTTACAGTTGAAGTTCGATGATTAGAATAACTGTGTCAAAGCATTTTACATTCTATTATATTTCAATACGTATTCCAATAACTGCCCACATATATGTATCCATATCGCAATTTTTAACGACATATCTGTCACGAAATTGAATGATTCAAAAATACACGTCCATTCAGGTCACTGCGTGGCATACCCGGTATTTTTAATTCATTTAAAAAATTGCTTCATCGATTTTACGTAATCAAATTTCCTCTTCACTTATCTCGAAAAGTCAAATCATGCCTCGAAATGCAAAATTCACAAACGTTATTGAGTTTCAATACTTCAGTCATCAAATTAACTTAATTTAAGTAGAATACACTATTTTGGGAGAGCACTGGATTAACAATTTTATTTGTTCGCAAACAGGTGAGAAACAAGCAGCAGTACATCATGACCAGTGGAACTTGGCAAACCAGCAATACCAGATTTCAGTCGCAGTGGTTGGGATGCTCTTCCTGCAATGTCTGTTATAAAGTGAATCACCCTATTGACATTCATAGGCCACCCATCCCCTTCCATGCAAATGTTCAGCTCTCGTATGGTGTGGTTATTTCGAAGAGGCGCAGCTCTCGGTGATTACTAATCGAGGCCTACCAGCGAGCAACCGACTACTCTTCATGTATATTTAAAGCAACATTAACGCTATTGAAACTTATTCGAATGGTTGATTTGTGCGACACTTATCTCCTGTAGCATTTCCGAGGCAGTGTGACAGTTTTCTCAACAAGTATCATTTTCTCATTCAATCGTAATTTTTTATATCTGACAAATGGTTATTCCTGTGATTTGATATTCGAATTGTTTGTGAATTTGAAAACCATAAAGATGTTTTTTTAATACGCGTAACAGAATAGCTTGAAGAAAAATCATTTAGGTGGTTTATTTCAGTAAAACGTACTTTTAAAAGCCTATACATAGACTGATTTGTTCGTTACGCAATAATTTCTAGCAAGTACTCGAATACTGAGTCGTGTGAGTGAATTAAAATGTTAAGAAATCATGTAGCTTTCCGAATGTGTTAAACGATACACCTTGTCCATAAGTTGTACCTAATATCTATAATCTCCGTAAATAAGGGTAAAACTGATAAATATTCAAATTAGATGTAAATGACTAAACTGAAAGACTATTGTACTGCCTCTTTCGAAACCAAATAATCTTCCTGTATAATGTCTTGTAAATATTTTATCGATAAGAGTTGCAGAAAGCGAAAAATACTAGCGCTAATAACTAAACCTTTGTGTACTATATTTTCTTGATGCATACATCGTTTCATCAAGTAAGCTTGTTTATATGATAAGGCACACAATAAAGCGATAACCGTAATCATCGTGTTCTTTAATTCCTCTATTGAGATTTTTATCTTTTTCATTTGAGTTATATGAAAATAAATGTAGCTTTTTATTACTAAGAATGCTTTTCTATGATTTTTATCAAACTTTTTGTTTCTTTCCAAGATCGTTATTAGAATACACCTTTTGATAAATTTCACAATTATTTATTCAATGTTTGTTCAATATATTTTGATAAACGCGCTAATATAATCATTCAAAGTAATTAACAATGCTTAATTTACTTTCAAAAATGGAAATCTTCAAAAAGTTACGTTCAAACTAGATCAATCGATATCATCGGAATCGATAATAAAAATTTCTGTGATAAACTCAACCGATACACGTAAATAAAAGCTTTTATGAGCTTTCATATTTGCACTGTATACCAGTACATTGGGAAGCTTTCTTATCGACGGAAGGTAAGCTTTAGCTCATGAGGGTAAATTTGTGGGTGGAGTTGAATTCATCCTAGATAGTCAAAATAGGTCGCCAAAGATAGGGTAAAATTTTTCTTTTATCCGCAATTTTAATAGTTTTCGATCTCATCATACATATTTTGCATTGAAATAGCTTTAAAATAAATAATATTTTTTCTTCTTCTTCCAAATTAATACTGGCTCTTTTTCAAAGAAAAAATAAGTTTTATTATGATCTCATAATATTTTTTTAATGATTGACGAAAATGAAAGAGAACCATGGTTCTCGTAAGCTCTTATAAGTATAGGATTAATTATATGCTCCACAATTATAAGAGATGAATATAATCAGCTTTCAAATTCGGCAAGCAATATTGTATATCATTTCAATTTACTATGTAACAATTTAAGAAATTTTATCTCTATTTCACGGTAATCCTACATGTTGGCAGAACCAGCGGATTAAGTATTAAAATTTGTAGATTGGAGGATATTGAAGTATTGCAGCCTCCAAATTTTAGTCTTATAGGTACAATATTGCAATACCTATCAAATAAAAAAAAATGTATTCTAAAATTCATCGCCATATTTTCATTTTTCAAATTATTCAAACTTAAAAACAAAATTGATATATTTGAGTCGAGTATAGAGTCCTGGATGTAGTTATGATAGACGACGAGATAGATAATTAATTCTCACATTCCTTTCGTACAGTTTAATATCTAAATCGTTTTCTATAGTATCAATGAATAAGAACAAAAAATGCAGCTGCTGGAAAGGCGTTGTATATTTTTTCCTAATAATAAAAGCACTCGATTATATTATAAGAAGCTGTAATGTGCTCCTAATCCGTCAACTTCATCTCGACATTTTATTTTGTAGTTTTTTTTTTCATAAATTCAGCAAAAATAATTAACAGCCAAGATGTCGTGCGTAGTGAAACATCATAATGTTAAGAGAAATTAACACGCAATTAGCAGTAATTTATATCGA
>JAWWMK010029430.1:0-14559 GCA_035047105.1 Galeopsomyia nigrocyanea
TATATATATATTTGGCATTCTCGAAAAAGTCACTCGATATTTGCATCCCGAAAAAGTGTTTTGTCAAGCTAATTTTAATTATATATCAGAGCAGACACGCCAACAACTGGATATTATCGTTAATATATACATCTCAATATATGGGCACCAAGTTAAATGACTCAAGTTTCACAATTGTTAATTGCACGATACATTGAAGTATATACGAAATATAAAAAAAACAACAAAAAAAAAAAAAAAAAACAGATTTGACTATCCAGGTATCAGTGTTGACACGTTAAAAAAATACTATGCGTATATGAAAGATCAGATTCGATTCTCAAATATATATCTCTCACTCAGCTTGCTTTGAGAAACAAAAAAAAAATAATAAACGAAATAATAAAAAGTATATTAATCAGAGCACTATATCGCGATCGAGATACAATGGCCTTAGAGAAGTTGTTTGCTTTTTTAATACAAAAAATAATAAGAGATCGCGCGCGCACGACCCACAATGTACACAGTTATATATCTATATATAGACATAAATAGATGCGTAATTTACAAGGTGAAGAAGAAGAGTTCCAGCATCCGCAGCAGCACGCGTTGAACGTCGCATCACACGCGCGAGTATAGCAAATCTCGAATTTGCCGCGCGCGAACGACCGCACGAGCGAGCGAACGGAGTGCGTCGTTCTCCAAAATGGCGGGGTGGCTTATTTTCAGCAGCAGTCCACAATAAATAATACAAAAAAAAGAAGAAAATATTGAAGATAAAAAGTGTAATCAACACTCACAGAAAAAAAAACAAGTTTCCGATCACACCACAAGCACAATCGTCGAAGGTGTCCCAGGATACAACTGAATTCAATTGGTCGATCAACTAGCCTCGAGATCCAGCACGAGGAAGATCTCGTCTCAGAAGATACCGGGCACGGTGTTGATCTGGCAGCCCGACTGCATGTGGTCGATCACCTGCTCCTTCAGCCGGCTCACGTGCTCCTTCAGCCTGTTGACGATCACGCTCAAATCGGTGTTCTCGCCCTTCAGCAGCTTGACCTTGTCCTCGAGCCTGCTGATCCTCTCGAGCTTGCGTCTGCGGCACTTGGAGGCCGCCACACGATTCCTCTGCCTCTTGCGCTCGAGCTTGATCTTCTCCTGGCTCTCCATGTCGATGGGCGACATCGGCGGTGAACTCGACACACTCGGCACCGTCTGCGGCTCGTCTTTCACTTGCATCATACTGCCGGCTCCGCTCATCAGCGACTCGTTGCTCTGCACGCTGCCCGGCGGCTCCAGGGTCGTGTAGTGGATGCTGCCCGGCTCTTGCGAGCTGTCCGAGTGATGAAGCGCGTCGAGGGCATCCTCGAAGCCCTGCACGTACTGCTTCTGCTCCTCGGTGATGGCTTTGTCGAAGTACATCTGCGAGGTGGGCGTAGGCATCGTGGTGATCATGCCGTTCTCTTGCTGGGCGATGAACAGCTTGTCGAACTCGGGTGAGTTGAGCTTCAGCAGATCCGGCGAGTTAAGTAGCGGCGTGAGGCCAGATACGCTCAGGGCCGTAGCCGGTAGCGAGCCGAGTTTGGGCCTCTTCGACTGGGGACCCTGGCGACTTGCGTTCAGGTCGAGCGTCAAGTTGCTGCGCTTCATGCCGACGATGTTGTTAATGTTGGGATTGCCGCCACCGCCGCCGCCACCACCACCGGTGATTATTCGATTGCCGTAGGCGAAGTGGCCCACCTGATCCTCGTAGAACGTCGGCTCCATCGTCGTGTTGCGCACCATTGAGAGAACTGGCGGCTGACAAACTTGCGCGCACACCTTACGTAATAAACTTCTCTCTCTCTCTCTCTCTCTCTCTCCGCTTTCCTCACTGTGTACTTGTGTATACAAGTATATGTATATATATATACTACAGTTCGCTGGCAACACTCGCACACGCGGTTAAACTATCCGTGCACTAACTCTCTTTCCGACTGACTGTGAACGAACGTGCGTGTGTGTACAAAGTTGCGGTGGTTGTGTCTGTGTGCTTCGATGCAGACACGATGCGCAGCGCGCGGAGGCTCCGCTGATTCTGGCTTGCCGGACTAAACCGTACTGGGCTTATATCTCGTGACTCACGGCGCTGCTAAAAATAAAAGTGGCGTCACGCAGCTCGACTGCCATTGGCCAACGGTGGCGTCAGTCACATCGTGCCATTGGTTGAACTACTGCGCTCGCGCACTCCCACTGAGTTTGAAACTTGCTTGCTTGCTGTCGGCGCCGACACTGTGCTGTGCTCTCTCTCTCTCTCTCTCTCTCGCTCGCTCCGCTGGCACCCACTTGTACGCGCACGCTTGAACGTGTGTTTGTGCATAGCCCGCTGTCGTGGGTTTTCCCCGTATAATACGCGCGCTCTTTATTTTTCTCGAACCGAGCTCTCTCTCTCTCTGCTGCGCTGCTGCTGCGCTGCCTATATCTTTATATTGTTTTTCGCCTTTGCTTTTCTCGTTTTACCTTTTGCTTCTCTCTTCTTTTTTTACTCAGACGGTACGGTTCTCTCTCTCTCTCTCTCTCTCTCTCTCTCTCTCTCTCTCTCTCTCTTCTGTGTTGTCACGTTTAAACGGACCGTTGGCTTTTTCTCTTTTTCGGAGTATATAGCAAATTGACGTCTTACTTTTTTCGTCGTTTCTTATCTGTTTACTTATATTTAACGTCGCGCGCGCGCCTCTGAAGTAAACAATGATAGACGGCGGCACACGCTCGTTGCGAGCAACGAGTATATTAATTGAAGTTTCTCGTTTTTTTTGTTATTACTCTTTTCTCGGTATTGTTTACGCGCGTGCGCGTTACGAAACGCGTCGCGGGCTCTTAAGATTTGCATTATTAAACCAGTGCGTTATTGCAGTTGCGATTGCCTCTCGCAGTTTCACTTATCGCTTGTTACTTTTTTTTCACCGCGCGTTCGTTGCTCCAAAACTCAATATTTTATTCATGAGCGCGGATAAATAATGTTTTAAAAATAGGCTTCTCTCTGATGACGGAGTTGACCGTGCAATTTTGAAAATTTTAAATCTCTTTAGAGAGATCTTTACGTTAACGAGAATAAGTAACCATTCGTTTTTTCTTTCGGATAACGAATTGGCACTGTCAGTCATTTTCAATGGAGTTCGTTTCCTTTTTTTTCGCATTACATTACATTAGCATCGAGCATCTCATTTCCTCTTTGCTTTGACACTTTATCTCTCTCTCTCTCTCTCTCTCTCTCTCTCTTTCCATTCAGCTTCATCTCGAGCTCAGTCAATCTCCACGCGCTAAGCTCCAGGGCTCCTCTCTCATTTGCATCTTTCTCTCTCTCTCTCTTTGCGTATATCTATTCGGTTCCCCGTGAGCGTGCGGCTCATTTACTTTTTGTCTCTCTCATTCTCTTTTAGCTTAGGCCATTCTTCCTCCTTCTCTCGTATTGGCGGCGGCAGCAGCGGCTAACACACCTACACGTAAAACGTCGGCGGGGCTCCAGCTGGGGGCCGACGCGAGGAGTTAACTTGCTCTCTCTCGCATATATACGCGCGGGCTTTGCACTAGCGCGCGTGTGTGGGAGAGCTTTATAGATTAGAACGCTGAGCAGCAAGATAATGATGCTATGCAAAACGCTTCTGCACTGCTGGTGCTCTTTTTTTTTTTTTTGATTATGTAATGGGCGAACTTTCTAGTTAATATTTATCAACTGCTTCGTTTACTAATATTGCAAAATTAATGCGCAATCAATAGTTTAATCAGCTCGGAATTTTGTTCATTAAACTTTAGTCTTCCTGACGAGCAAAAAAAAATATATATTTGACTATATTAAAGTTGCACTTCCCGGCTATTTCAACGTTATATACGGTTGTATATCCGGACGTGTAGGTGTGACGGCGCGCCGCACGCGCGCGCAACCTTGAAAATTACTAGTTAATTTTCCGAGAAATGGCTTTCATGCGGCGCACGACTTTTTAAAAGAGCTTGGATATTGTACACTTGAGGTGCTTGTTTCAATTGAAACTTTAACTTAATATGGTTGCAAAAAAAAGAAAAGATCTGAAACTCTTGCGAATTATCGGATGCACGTTGCGTCATATTGACTTCGTTCGCTCCGAAATTTCATATTTCGGAGTAAATGGCGATTGGCGCGAATAAAATTGTTTAAAAACATTTCAATCACTTACGTTCGGCTATAAAAATTAATAGAATCGCATATGGCACTTGATAAAATCATTGCTTAAAAATCAATCGGAGGCTGCAAGTATCTCATCAATTCGGAGCAACACAAAGTTTCAGAGAGAATTGAAAAGACGAAAATCAAAGTGTCAGACTAGCTCTTGGCACAGTACGTATTAGCGACGACCTTGAGCTGCTGCAGTGGCAGTCGCATAGCTATCGCGCTCTCTGTGTGACGATGAGAGAGAGAGAGAGAGAGAGAGAGAGAGAGAGAGAGAGAGAGAGAGAGAGAGAGAAAGAAAGAGAACGTGCGTATCGTTTCCTGGCGATCTTATCGCAGGAAGGAGCACTTAACCTCCGGCTATAGCGCGTGCATGTCACATTCGTATACGCAACAATGCCCTTATGCCGAGAGAGTAGTAGAGTGTCACACCCATGGCCCCGATCTATGCATGCCGTCGCATATAACATATGCCATGCAGGTCGAACGCGCAAGCTGGAGCTGCGACGTTTTCTTTTCTCGATCGATTGTGTATGTATGTACGTACGTTACATTGTCTTAGCCAATTACCCGCTGATTGTTTTGCCATTTTTTTAGAAGGTGTATTTGATTGTGTATGGAAGTAGAATGTTTTCTTTGCGAACAATGCCACTTAAGTTTGATTAGATGGTTAATTGAGTAAAAATAAATATATGTAGTAAATATGTAAGTTCTGTGTAAATTTCTATATATCAAAATTCCATAAAATTCAATTTCTGACGTAAGAATCAATTTTCATCGCAAATTCAACGGTAAAAATGTGTACTTCTCAGCTAAAGCTAATTAAGTAATTTAAATTTTTTCTTTTTTAATTATTCTTATTCAGTACTTAATTATGGTGTACTACATATTTTGAATACACTTTTAAAAATACATGGCATTTTATTTATAGCACTTTATAAAGTACCTAATAGAAAACATGTCTTATTGTTAGTGCTGTTGCAATCTTAATCGACGATGTTCTTAATTTAACAAAATATCAGTCAAAATTTCGTGTTTTAAAAGAATTTCTCGTTACGAGTGCAATATTACTCAAAATTAAAATTGTTTTCATTTTAAACATGAATTTCCGAAACTATAATATAAGTCTTAATAAAAAATATATCTCTTTCTGTAGAGAACACTAGCGTTTTTATAGTTGTGACATCCGATTAAAAAAAAAATTTTCTTATATTAAGAAATTTTATTTCACTGCCAATAAATAAGTAATATTTTTTTAGTTACTAAGTGCTATAATATATTCCCTCGATATTTCCATTCGAGATTATACTTAAACATAGTGCGCGTTCAACAAACTCTATCAGCCGTCGACAACAAAATAACAAACATTTACCGCCCGTATCAATTAAAGTTTCTACGCAAAAAAGTATATCATTTCACGGCGGGGTATATATATTACGAATTCTTTAAAAAAAAAAAAAAAAAAACACTTTTCTGGGGTCTGGAATGGCAAAAAATTTTTTTTGATGCTAAGGCTTCCGGGCCTTTTTCCTCTTCTTTTTGAAGGTATATAGTGTCGGAAAAAGCTCGTGAACATTGGAAAAGTCTGCATGAACTACTTTTTCGGCATTTTCCCATTATAATCAAATGGGCTTTCCATCGAAAATAGGCGAAAAACGACATTTCTTCAAATATTGATTTCTCGGCTTCTAAGAAAGCTAGAAACATTTTGGACCAATCAAAATGATAGCAAAAAAGAAGATCTTTACGTAGAAAAAAAGTTTCATTCAAAAATAAATATCCGGTGGCAAGTTATCAAAAAAAAAATGGCAAAATAATTACATTTTTAGTTTGTTATTAATATCGGGAAAATGCTGAAAAAATATAGTTCCCGAGGACTTTTCCAATGTTCACGAGCATTTTCTGACACTACTTTCAAAACGAACAGGAAAAAGGTCCGGAAGTCTTAGCATTAAAAAAAATTTTTGCCCATTCTAGACCCCAGAAAAGTATGTTTTTTTAAGGATTTCGTCATATACAAAAACAGTAATGAAATAAATAACTTAATATCGCAAAAGTATTTTGAGCTCTCGCATATACAAGGCGTATCAGGAATGTTGGAAAGGCATAAATGTCGAGAAAGAGAGGAAAAACATTCACATTCATTGCCAGAAATCACGCAATCCCGCCTCCCAAGTGCCTAATCTCAATTTTAGGGTTTTGCCCATCGGCACGCTTCCGAGAAATCTCTCTTTTCTGTCGGAAAGTCTCTCTCTCGATATTCCCTCCCGTCAGCGCTCTCGAGGCTCTTGGTCCAATATCTGAGGGACAGAGAAAGAGAGAGTGAAAAGATGTTTGCTCGTCTCGAGGAGAGAGAAAAGAGAGTCGATAACGGAGACAAACACCACGTTACAGCAGTAGCAGCTTGACTCATTTTAGATGTTTTGTCATAAAGGTATTTGGTATGATCATGCGCATCGCACACCAGAGGTAATTCCTTATGCACAAGAGAAAAGGGGGAGGGGGGAGCAGTAAACTCGGTCAAAACAACAAGTGATAATCCTGTTTGCGCGCAGAAATGCGCGGAAGCAGGTAAAGTGTTGTTAATCCTAGCGGCGCGCGCGCGCACACCGGCGCTCTCCTCTCCGCAGGTATAAAGCCCCGTTTTGTGCAGGTCTCGACTTGTTTGTCTCTCTCTCTCTCTCTCTCTCTCTCTCTCGCCTCGCAATGGGAATCGATATACATTATAGCTGGACTTGAAACTCCTGTTTGGCTTTGTGCATAATTGCATCCATCAGAGAGGACTCAAGGAGTCTCGTTTATATTACTGCGCTTTTCAAAACCGAAAATTATGGATTTACTGCCGCGGGGGGACAATCGATGACTGGGATACCCAATTCCATTGTTTCTTTTTCGATTGTATATGTTTGCGATGTTTCAACATGTTTGCGTCGTTTTGTCGAGGGCGTGAAAAACCCGTTTTACGAAAGTTACGTGGTAATCTGTATTACAAAATTTTTGTTAATAATTTTTTTTAAGCGGGATCAATTTCGTAAATGAGATATTGTTATTGCGAATCGTACCGAAATATTTTGAAACAATTTTTTTGCACATTAAAATCAAGATTACTTAAACATACTAAACGAATTAAGTTTTTAATGAACTAACGATTAAAGTGCACTTGGCACGTAAATTGCAGATGGAAATTGCAAAACCTAAATTAAATTAAAAATTTCGAATATTTTTTATAATTTAAAATTCCGAATTTCGATAAGAACATTGGAAATTTGATACTAATTAGATTCAGCTCGTCAATTTCTTAAATCGAGTCTTAAATAGTGTATCCTTCAGTGCATTAATATCGTGGAATTCAATAGTTGATTTTATGCAAAAGTAAACAATTACTTTTCAAATTGACATTAAACAAAATAAAAGAAAATCATAAAATCAATTTTCCATAGAATAAAGAGAACTCAAGAAACACTGCGGATGTATATCGAGTGGCCAGCTGATTTGCACGCGTTACTCGTTAGAATCGCGTGCGGCGTTGGCGCGTGTGGGTGTAGCCACTTTTTTTTTACATTTCTATTTCGATATAATCTCTCTCTCTCCCTCTCTCGAAATCAGACAAACATAATTAATTTCCGCCTTATAGGCCTCTCCTCCTATCCTTCGCACGCGCTCCTTTACTGCCTCTCGTCCACACGGGCAGAAGGTTGAATCGATTAAACTATAACTCTGCCTTTCATTTTTCTCCTTTTCGTCGCCGTCGCGCGCGCCTCCTCGCATTTGTTTGCTAAGCACGATAGACAATGCGATTCCTTCCTGTCTAAGATTCTCACGCCTCTTTTTTTGCTCTCTCTATCTCTGTTTAGTCAAGGCTGTCGATGCTTAGCTATGTATAGTCGTTCGTTTTATTGTGAAAAAAAAGACAAGATTCAAGGTCGTTTTGCTGAATTTAATGTTTATGGTATTTTTATAGAGTAATTGGTTTTGTTACTGCAATAATCTTCACTTTGGGTTTGGAATAACATTGTTGATATTTCGCTAGCAAATAAGAAAATTTCTGAAGTTGACGTATTTTTTCAAAGGTAGCGCCACTCTATCGAATTTCCTACTTTACCAACTGCAAGGTAATCTACACTTATCGACCGTTGCAACAAATGCGACTATTGATTTCAAAACAGTCGCATAGCGCTACCAAGCAGTTGCATTTCGTACTGTCGTATGAGTGGTTAACGAAAAATGCGAAGTAAACATTAGCATGGAAAAGTCGGAAAATTTGGAGGAAAAGCCGAAGAAAGATGAAACGGAGCAGAAGGAAACGAAGAAGAAAAAGAGAGTGAAAAGATATTGTAGTGTTCCACAATGTACCAAGAGAAACAGCGCGGAGTCGTTGCACCGATTTCCTCAAAATTCTGCGCTCCGAAAAAAATGGATAAAAGCGTGTCGACTTGCAAGAGATATTACTAATTATACAACTGTGTGCAACGATCACTTTTTGTCCACGGATTTCATACCACGTACGTATTTTTTTTTTTTTTTTGAAGTATGAAAAATGTTTAATCAGCTACCTGATTGTCTCAGAGTTGTTTTTTTACCTCATAGGTTATGTTCTCCCTGTTTATATTTGTTTCTCTCTCGCTCTCTCCTTGAACTACTTGAAGTATAAATATTTTTGTTGTTGAAAACAAACACATTCATTTACTGTAAGAAACATCAGAACAAATTGATTCCGAAATTTTTGGTTAAAAACATTTTAAATTCTTTCAACTTGATAGCATTAGATTTTTACTGGCATGCAGGCAATAAAACTTAATGTAAAACAAGTGAAGATAAAAATACAATAGATAAAATTACTAACATCTTGATTATTTAAACAAGTGAAGTTAAGTACTATAAATAACTACAAATCTAAAGTATAAAACTGTATTTGGTATTCTCTCCTAGCCAATAAATATTTGAATGACTTATTCTGCTTTATTACTTCTAACAAATATAAATACTTAAACATTGATTCTCATTCATAATACCAAGAAAATATAAAAAGTTATATGGCCATTAAATATAAAACAAATATAAGCATTCAATTTTTTTGCATTATATAAAGATTTTGTAGACAATTATAATCAAGTCATTTCTATATACTGACAGTTATTTAATTTTTTTAGGATGGGATAGAAAACTCAAAAGATTAAAGTCTATAGCAGTGCCATCACAAAATTTACCTTCAAAACAATCTGTCAAGAAATTGACTCCTGAGCAGTTGAAAAAAGCAGAAGAAAGAGCTGAAAGGGCAGCTAAAAGATTGCAAAGAGAGGATCCAAGGTATATCGCATAAACAATTTCAATTTTAATTTTTGTAATGCACATGTTAATAATATACAATTTTTTATTTTAGATATGATATGTTAATGGCTATGAAAGATAAACCACAAGATAAAAGTTCTGAATTGATTTTAACTGAAAATAGTGATTCCAATGTAGATGCAAAACGGAAACTGGAAACAATTAATGGCAAAACTGAAAATGTGAGTCAAAATATTGTTATCGCTCCAAAACCCAATATTGGTGTAACACCACAGAAAAAAAAGTTTATTATAGTTAAACAAGATATCACCTTAGTGAAACCAAATTTGGATCACAGCTATTCAAATATTGTATGTAAGTGTAAAAGGAATGAATTAAAAAATGCTAACCCTCTGGATAGTCCAGAAATTCGTGCAGCTAGAGTATTGGTTGAATTAAATGAAAAAGTTTATGAAATGATTAAGAATAATGAGATCAATTTTGCCATGAAAGATGTCGCATTGAAAGTAGGAGAAGAATTTTATTTTGCTGCGAGAAGATATTACAAAACAACAATCAATTCGCTTATTAAAAATGATTATCAATTACATTTGTACACTGGGATCGACGCTCAGTTACTGAATGATTTGGAAAAAGCAATGGTTATATGCGAAGAAAATTTTTCTGACAGTCAAGAACTCAAACTTCTAGAAAGAATAATGCTTTGTTTTATAAAACTCCGTTTGAACTTTAGTTTCTCTTCACTTGGTAGCTTGTTTTATCTCAACGAGGAAACTTGTAAGAAAGTGTTTTATTCAACAGTACAGACTTTGAAAGTTGTTCTAAGAAGTGCAATATACTGGCCAACAAAAGATGAGATCATGAAAATAATGCCCGAGTCTATTGAGAATTTTAAGAAAACTATTAGTGTTTTAGACCGCTGTGAAATTGAAATCGAAAAATCAATATGCTCCGATTGTCGACTACCATATATTATAATCAATGAGAAGTCTGCACACCTGAAAGTTTTACTAGGTTTTGCGAAGTCCGGTTTGATTACTTATGTAAGCACGGCTATGCACGGGCGCACTTCAAATGAAACGATTACTGATGAGACCTACATTTCCAAAGTATTAGTTCCTAGTCGAGATGCAATCATGACTGATGGGTTTTTCATGGAAGAGGCGTGCAACAGAGTTTTTATCGAGTGTATCAAAAAACGAAAAGAAAAGCCTTTTTGTCCAGAAGCTGTGTTAAAAGTTCAGTCGAAAGCAGTCATTGAAACCCATATAGAAAATGCTTATAGGAGATTTAAAATGTTCAAAATTTTACAGTCACCTATTCCCTTTGATATGGTACCGTATGTGGATGATATTAGTGTAATTATTTGCGGGATTGTCAATTTAAGTAATCAAACTCTTGAAACGAAAATTTTTTAGTAGTTTAGTATGTAAATAAATATGTATATATTTATATTTTCGCTTGACTTCTTTGTAAAAAGACGATTTTTGTAATAAAAAAAATTAAATACATAAATAAGTTGTATGTTAGTCATTTATAACAATTGTTTATCCAAAATTCATAATTTTTTCCTTATTGTATGCAAATCTTTTTCATCTTTATACAATTATGCATAAATGAACTGTATTTTCTAATATTTAAAGAAAGACGTCTCTAACAGTTCATTTACGTTTTAATAAATAATAAGTTTTTAATTGTTAATTTTAGCTGAAAGCGAATTATATTATCATGCATTTAAAAAGTATTTTTATTCAAAGCTTTATTTAATTTGACGATGATGTGGTAAATCGATGCTAATATCAGCAATAACGTAAGACACTGCTGCAAAAAGAGCAGTTCCTTTATCGAGATCTGTGGGATCTTCGGCTTCCATAGTATCAACGCTGGTATGATGGTACACGAAATAATATTTATTGTTATTCCAAAGAGTTGCACCCGGAACTCCTGATTCAATCCACTTTTTAATATCTGACCCTTCATCTGGACTACGAATATCCATTTTGCCTAAGGGTGCTAATAATCTAAAAAAAATGATATTTCAAAAATAATACGTTTTTGTTTGGTTAAATTATTACTTAGCACTCTCGATCAAATAAATATTTAATATATAATTATTTTTGTAAAATAAAAAAAAATTAATTTACCTCATGACTCTTTGCAAAGTGCATTTAACTAAATCCGCTCCACTAACTTCGAAGCCCAAGGGTGCAAATGTTCCCCTATCAGATTCCATTACTAATTGCAAATTTGATATTTCAGATTTGTGCTCTTTTATATATTGCAAGGCCCCAATTTGCCCAAACTCTTCACTAGTCCACATAATTGACCTTCAGATGTTGTAGGTAATTGTGAAAGATCATATGAAAATTGTTTATGATATTGCAATTTTTAAATTATAATTAACGAATTACTGGAACAATACTAGAGATGATGTTAAAATGAAATTGACGCAAAATTTGCTTGTTTTACCTTATAGTTCGTCTGGGCTGCAATCCAAGCTTTTTCAATAAAACCAGTGCATTCCATGCAACGAAAGCACCTCCAGCATCATCCACGACACCTTTTCCCACATCCCAACTATCTATGTGCCCTGATACAACTACAACTTTGTTGGGTTTTGAAGATCCTTGTATTTCAGCAATAACATTACGCGATTCTACATCCGGAAAATTTTGAGCTTCCATTTTAATATTAATTATCAAATCATTGCCTACAGAGAACAATTTCATTTCCAGTTATTTATTTTAGTCGACTTCATAAGTGTTGAGTTTGAAAAAGGTATATTTTCAAACAAAATATCTAAATTTATAGCAACCTTGATTAGCTATTCGATTTAAAAAATTAACATCTTCCACTGATACACAAGCAGCTGGAATTTTTCGCACTTTCTTGTCATATCTTGTCAACCCAGTATGTGGGGTAGTCGAAGCGTAAGGAGTCGCAGAACGAATTAAAACCGCAGCTGCACCGAGCTTCGAAGCTTCGGGAGCACCGTATTCTCTATATTCTCTGCTGTGATTGTAGGAAATGAATTTTTGATTGTAAATTACGATGCAACCTGGAATCTGTACATAAAATGTCGTCCGGGAATAAACTCAAAACGAGTTTTTTTCGAAATTAGATATTTGAAAAGACAATTATTTTATACAAGTTGTTTATTCTATTCATTTTTTGTGTACGAAAAGTCATAAAAAAGACGATACCTAAAATTACACAAAAAAAAACAACGTGAAAATTTTACTTACTTGAGAAGCTCGTTCTTTTAATTCAGTAAAACTTTTAACAATAATAGCTTTAGCTGTTATTCCTTCCGGAGGAGTACCAATACTGCCTCCTAATCCAAGCATTGCTAGATTTTTAATTGTCGGTTTTAATAATGTTGCTGACTCTTTTCCTCTACGAATACATTAAAATCATAATTGAGCATATCAATAAAATAACGACCGCCAAGTATCGATGGTATCTTTAAGAAAAACAACTTCTTACCTGACCCAATGTGGAATCATAGCAGTTTCTCCGTGAACGTTATCAAGATTGAGAATTTTCGATCTGTTAAGAACGTAATCAATTGAATCTTCCAATGCTTGCGATCCGGAAAGTCTTGAACCGTATTTGTCTACAAATATTTCTAATTCATCGCACGTTGAACCTTTAAAACTTCCCTTGTGGCCAAAATCTATAATTTTCTTTATTATTGGCTCATAAGAATCAATTTCTTTTGCGAGGTTGTCCGGTAATACACATTGGGGGTCATGATGCTTTGCCGTAAAGTATAAAATATTTGCAAGAACGAGTACAGTGCAACCAATAAAACAAGTAAGACCTATTATCCGGAATATAAAGTCTCTTATGCCCATCTCAAACCTTCGGCATGAAATTCTGCTGAAGCCAGTAAATTGTATAGTTTACCTGCGGGAGAGATAAGTCCATTACCATTAAATTGAAAAACTAAGAAAAAACGTTATTTTCGCCTCATACTCAAAGTCTAATGAGCAACTTTGAATTTCATTTAAATCATAGCTATATGCAAGAAATCGGAAATTCCAGTTTGCTAACAAATATAATTTATCGAAACCTGTACACAATTTTATGAAAAATTTAATTTATTATCATTTATCGATTTGTAATACGGTCTATTTGATTTTGATTATATATAATTCTGAAACTATATATAGTTCTGATAATTTGAATTCCGCGACTTGATTCAAACTTTTGTCTCATGCCCTTGACATTTCTATACTAACGTATGTATAAAAACTTCGTTAAATTGAACCCAAACCTCGATAATTATCATAAGTGAAGTTTTGTTAATGAAAACAAAGCGTCGTTTTAATGAAAATGTAAGATGGAGGCAAAATATGGACAACCACAATATCAACTTTACTCTAAGAATTTCGCGATAAGATGTGAATAAAGTTTAAAAGATTTCAAGGCCACCAATAATGCGAAGCAAATGTTTTTGATGTATCATCAATTAATTAAACACTGACGTAACTTACAGAAACAGAAGATACAGTCGAACCTCGACAATTGAAACACCTTGATAATATTTCACACGGTCCCATGGTGTACGAATTAATTATCAAGGTTCTATAACTGTATTTTGCTTTCTAGATTACTGTTATATTATGCGTAATACATCGACCTAGCTTTGTTTTTGTTGCTTTTGTAAATTATATACATATTAAATTAGTTTTACTTACTACATGGAGTGATTTCTAATAGTCTATTATTTATCAAAGTGTAAATATTATTTAAATGCCTAATAATCTACTGACGTAGTTCCATCAAATGTATATTGTGCATTGCATTAAGAATTTTTATTCTCATAAAAATGTGTCCTTCAAATTGTGCATATGTTCATTGGAACTAATTGAGCTAGTTGCTATTATGTGTAATTATTATTAGTGCTATTAAGTTGTCACATGTTTAAAATACTAACAAAAGCTACTTCTGGGGTACGGCAAAAGCACTAGATTTCCGTATCCCTCTCATCGTATGAATAAAAAATTGATAAGACTACATTTAAATAATTAGTGACAGATGGAAAAGAGAATCAACTCGTTTTATCAAGTGGAGCGCAGAATTCGATTTTATTTCTCGACGTT
>JAWWMK010029441.1:0-14554 GCA_035047105.1 Galeopsomyia nigrocyanea
CATCAGCTGACGTAGAAAGAACCGTCAGAAGGCCAGCTGACGATGATTTTCGTTCGATACACATTGTAAATAGTCTACTGATTCAATTTCATCGAATTCGCGATGACTCATTTTTTTGGACTTCCGTCAACCGTCAGCTGACGCGCAACGGTAAGCCATGGAGCCAGCTGACGATTGGTTTTCGTCAGTACACGCTATAAACAATGTTCCATTTCAATTTCATTTAATTCGAAATCACACACCTTTTTAATTTTTTATACAAGTGGGTGGGTGGGTGGGGCGGCCTTGGGGAACTACTCGAGCTTAAAATCACTGACTGACGCTTAGTTATATTAAGAACTATCATATAAATGAATTATTAACGATTCGAAATACTATACCTGTTTGGACGCTGGCTCCCGGACTATTAGTGGTGTTCCTTTCGCGTCAACTTCAAATACATCGCATCTATACTAGTGATCACCTATACTAACGCTAGAGTTCTCTCGCTGATGTTTTGGATTTCCAGCGTCAATATTGGATCATCTTAGGCATTTTTTATTGCGTCCGAAATGGACGTTTTGTCGATCGCATTAACGATCGTCATCCAGCGCTATACTCGAAAATTTCCCATATCAACATTGGCGATCTCCAAGGCTCAAACAGCTCTGTTGTCGGAGGTCGAACGCTAACACAGGGCTTCCAGCATTTAGGGTAGAGTTCCATGTTAGCTTTACATTTCGAAGGCTACTGATCTGCATATGTGAGTATAAGGTTTGAGATTATACATAGCAAATACAGGAGATATCGTGAGTTAGTGCTGGACCTCCCGCTTCAACTTCAAATCCACTGTATCTATTCTCGTGATCACCCGTGCAACTCTAGAGTTGTCTCGCTGACGTTGTTGATTTCCAGCGTCAATGTTGGAATCATCCCTGTTATTTTGATAGTTTTTTAATTACTAAATTTCAATTTTTTTTTCAATTTCTAGCGATAAAAGTAACGAAATAATAGTATTTCTAATAGAAAATATTGTTAAAACTATTTGTATTATCTGATTATGAAATTTTAAAAATCACCGCTGAGATGGTGCTATAGCATAAGTATCGTCAGTTCAGTCTTTACTCTAGATATACAACGATTGAGGTGATTCAACGGGTCCATCACTCACGATATCTTTTGTATTTGGTCTGTGTAATCTCATACCTTATATTCACATCTGCAGACCAGTAGCCTATGAAATGCAAAGCTCACATAAAGCTCTACCCGGAATGCTGGAAGGTCTGTGTTGGCTTTAGACCTCCGACGACAGAGATGCTTCAGAAATTTCCTATAGCGCGGGATGACGATCGTGTATGCGATCGACAAAACGTCCATGTCGGAAGTAATCAAAGATGCCTAAGATGATCCAACATTGACGCTGCAAATTCGAAACGTCAGCGAGAACACTTGAGCGCTAGCATGGGTGATCACCAGAATAGATGCGGTGGATTTGAAGTTGAAGCGAGAGGTCCATCACTATCTCGCGATATCTCCTGTATTTGGTTTGTATCATTTCCAATATTATACTCAAATCACGAGACCAGTAGCCTTCCAAATTCAACGCTAACAGGGAACTCTGCCCCAAATGCTGGAAGCCCTATGTTGGCGTTAGTCCTCTGACGATAGAGCTGTTTCAGCGTTAGAGACAGCCAATGCTGACGCGGGAGATTTCCAACTCTATCACGAGAGGACAGTAGTTTTTGCGGTCGACGTAGCGTCGATGACCGAGGTCATGAAAGATGCTTCAGATGATTCCAACATTGACGTTGGAAATCGACATCGGCAGCGAGACGTCTCTAGCGCTAGCATGGGTAATCACTAGCATAGATGCGGTTGATCTAAAGTTGACGCGAGATTTAAATTAAGAATAGGCTGTGAGACATCCAGTACTGGCACGGGATACCTCCGATCTCTAGAAATCTCCAGCGTTAAGGCAGAAATTTCAGCGCTAGCATGGGTGATCTCTGAAATTAATTTGAAGAATATAGAGTTCACACGGAAAATCCTTCACTGACACACGATATCTCTGGTGTTTGTGCTGTGTGAGCTCCAAAATGTTATACTCACATATGGAGATCAGCAGCCTTTAAAATATATCTTTATTTCAATCGTAGGAATTCCAGTATTATGCTACAACTTATGTTTTCGAAACCTTAAATGAAAATTAATGTTCTCATTGCAAGTGACATTATTTCTTTTAAATCTGCATAAGACTTCCGAAGGGGTTGGCGAGCGGAGCGAGCAGGGGGGCGGAACCCCACTAGTATATAGATATTCATTTTAATGAACTTAAGCAATTTCTTACGGTATGATATATATTATACGTATATGACGTCTTTTTCGATGAGCAACAACAGCAAGTAGTGGCAGATGTAATATAGAATAGAAAGAGTACTATTCGTAAAAATCGTCGATAGCAAAGTGGTAAAGTAAAAGTCTAGTAATCTAAAGGTTCCAGGTACGATTGCTAGTCAAGGTGTTTTTTTTTTCTATTTATTATTATTTTTTTTAATAATTAGGTAGCATACCCTGCATCAATTGACTATTATTCATAGTAATAAAATATAAAAACCGGTCATTTTCTTGTAAATGAATTCCGTTGTTTTTTTTTAAATGAGGTCATTTTTTTGTAGAAAACGACAGCATTTGAAAGACGTCTTTTTTTTAAAATGACATTATTACGTATAGAAAACTGACGTTTTTTATGAAAAGTGACGTCATTAATCAAAGACAGATATAATTCGACTGGAGAAAATTACGTCATTTGTTTGAATAAAGATGTCATTTTGTTGAAACATAACGTCTGCAAACGTTCTATTTAAAAACATGAAATCATGTCTTTTTTTGACGTCATTTATAGACGTCATAAAAAGACGTCATTTTTCTCAATAGGGTATACTGCAAAATTTGACTCTTAAACTTAAGATAATGATTCTTTGCAACGTTTAGAACAAAAAAAAGGCAAAAACAGAAAAATGATTTTTTCGACTATGTTGGGGTCCCCTACCCCCTTAACAACAGATTTGTGTGAATGCATCTGCTGAAATTGATAGCACAGTTGTATTCTACGTGAAAAAATACATCGTAAGCGTGTATTTTTTGTTCGAAAATAATGTTGGGTTGGCCTTGAATTCGAAAAAAAATAAGTGTCTACACAGTCAGCCTAGTCGACCGGCATAGAAAATAATTTTATTCGTTAAAATTAATGAAGGATCATATTATTTTAAAAAGTATGATACATATTTTCGATGTATTTTTTGACGTAGAATACAATGGTGTTGATGATTTTATTGTAGGATCTACCTGGAGAGCGCTAAAATAAAAAGACCGTGTTTTTTATTTTTTTTGAGAACGTTCCACTAGTATTAAAAATCTGAAAAAATTCAGGGATATTTTTGCAGTAAAAAGACAGAACATATATTTTTTTCAGCGATGTGTCTGTCTTTATTTTCGAAAAAAAAATTTTTGAAATTTTTAGAACGCTATCAAAGTTTAAATTTGGCGCCAAAATTTTTTTCGATCCGATCATTTTGTAGGACTTGAAAAACCCTACTAAACTAAAAAAAGTTTTTTTCTAGCTCAAAAATTGACCGATATATCGTCATAAAACCCAAAAACGCAAAATGGGGTCCCATTTGACCCCAAGTTGATATTAAGATCTGAAATTTTGGGATAAAGGGTTTCTGTACATATGGAACATAATAGCCCAGTCACTTTTTTCGATGGCTCAAAGGCAGATTTGACCATCTTACCCGGCTAGACCCTTTCTTGAAACTGTTAAAAAAAATCGGTGCATTCTTTGATTGAGTTTAAGAACTTTTTCTTTCTTGGCACTTTTTCCATAAGTTCTTAGTTCTCAAGTAAAAAAATCATGAACTATCTGAAAAATTTTTGCAGTTCAGGCGCCATTTTGAAAAAAACTAAGGCGAAAAATTGATCTTTGAACCATGGATTCTTAAAGATCAGACATTTATTCCACCGGTTGAAAAGGTTACCGGTCGATTTCCAACGTGAAAGGCTTTGAAAACTAGATTTGAAAAAAAGAGCGGAAAAGTCATGCTTTTTTTTTTATTTAAACGCAACTTTTTCATAAATAACAATAATTTTGAGGAATTTCGAGTTCACGATCGGAAAGAACTTATTTCAAGCTCTCAAAATATGTCCCTCTCATTTTTTTATGTCTATAGAATTAGTTACGAGATCCCAAAGACCGCTGTATCGTGAGTGGCGTTTTCGGCCGAAATGGGTTAACAGCATATAACAGTCAAAAACGTCCGTATCACGCCTTATATCTCGGCTGAATCACGTGCTAAAGTGTGTATCAACGTACGTTCATCTTCCTTGAAGGCCCCTCGAAGATGCTTTTCAAGCGATTTACGAAAAATTATTTTTCCGCAAATCTATGGCCAATTAAACATGGTATAACAGCATATAAAACTCAAAAACTAGCCTATCACGCCCCATATCGCGGCAGAATCTAGTACTAAAGTATATATCAACATACGCACGTCTTTCTTTAAGCCACCTCGAAAACCCTTTTCAAGGCATTTACGAAAAAATAATTTCCCGCAAATCTATGGCCTTTTATATATGGCTTAACAGCATATAACAGTCGAAAACGTGGCTATCACGCCCCATATCTTGGCCGAATCAAGTGCTAAAGTGTCTATCAACATACGCACATCTTTTTTAAAGCCACCTAGAAGATCCTTCTCAAGGAATTTACGATAAAATAATTTCTGACAATTCTATGGCCATTTATATATGGTTTCAAAGCATAGAATTGTCAAATACGTGCCTATTACACCTCATATCTCGACCGGATGAAGTGTTAAAGTGTGTAACAATATGAGGCGTTCGCTCAAAGAACACCCTAAGTCGATTTAGGGTATTTTTCGGGCGATCCCATCAATGCGTGGGCAATACTCATGGAAGTATGCCTACAAAGTTTCGTTGGGTTTCGTTGGGTTAATTGAAAACTGCGCGCCTAGTATATTACCGTGTCGTCGCGGAGTGATTATCTCGAGACTGCTGCTGGCGGCGCTCTTACACTCACAAGTCTCACACTTCAGTCACCGATAAGTTTGAAGAAGTCTAGAGAATTCAATTATGTTTTAAAAAAAGATCTAAAATGATTAATAACTTACTATATCATTTTTTATTTAAATTATCAAGGAATATTGCACTTGTAGACATGTATGAGTTATATATTTTTAGAAAGCTACATAACATTTTTAAGTGGATCGCCGAAAAACCCCCTAAGTCATTAAGAATTTAAAATTACTTTTGGCACTATTGAAAAAATGTTAATAAAAATTTTATCCTTTTAAACTGTTACTTAATAGTTTATGTTATTAATGAAGCCAAGTAAACATGTTTCTCTATGTTCAATGATCAATAAATCAATTTAGAATTTTCAAATCGCTTTTTCTCAAAACTGCTAAATTTGACTTAGGGTGTTCTTTGAGCGAACGGCTCATATAGATACTTCTTTCTTGAAGGCACCTCGAAGATCCTTTTTACGGATTTAACGAAAAATGGATAACACTTTTTCAATGCTAAATTAAGTAGATGATCGATAAAATAAACAGAGGATGTAAGGTATGCGTCATGGGTGTAGTATACGTGTGTAAGTATAAATATATATAAATATATAGAGGGGATAGGAATAGTTATTAATAAGTATAGTAGTTTGGAACAAATGGAAGAATTCAATGAATTTCCGAATAA
Source organism: Galeopsomyia nigrocyanea (assembly GCA_035047105.1). Classification (NCBI taxonomy): domain Eukaryota; kingdom Metazoa; phylum Arthropoda; class Insecta; order Hymenoptera; family Eulophidae; genus Galeopsomyia; species Galeopsomyia nigrocyanea. The sequence goes on from JAWWMK010029441.1 coordinate 5,752, forward strand.
ATGCGACCAGATTGTTAAATTAATAGACTGATTTGAATTTATTTGTTATAAAAATAGTGATTTTTGTAGAAAAATTTTGTACGTAAACAATGTAGAAATATATTGACGACATGGGGCATGGGGTGTGATGACACAGTGGCTCCGTGGCGGAACTATTTTTCTCGATAATAAACTACATCGCGCCGATTTCTTTAAATTAAAATTTTTATTTTTATTTTTCAACGATTTTTGTAATAACCATTCCCTTTGTTATTTATACCAATTCATTATTCCACACTTATACTAGATCCGCTTTCTCTACACCCTCTGTTTATTTTAACGATCTATCAACTTATTTCAGCATCGAATTAGTGTTATTTAGGGGGTGCCTAATAATTGGGAACCACCACCAATAGGACACATTCAGGCAACCGAGTTATGCATAGATAAGCCACTTATACATGGATACGTAGAATAAAAATATCAAGAATCTGCTTATCACGTCCTACAGCTTGGTTAAAATAATTCCTAAATTATATAATAGCATGCCTATATCTCTCTGGATTCTTCGTAAAAGATTTTTCCGAATCCAATTGCGATAAAATACATAGTCGATGAAATATAGTTAAACGAGGGCTCTATGCAAAATACAGAGAAATTATAAAATAGATATATTTTATATGTATACGTACCAAGAATATGTATACGAGGTCTGTTGAAAAAGTATTGCGAATTTTGAATTTCCGCGGGCTACGTATATTCGGTTTCCGATTTTTTTGTGGTGTTATGTTGGTACTCATGTCCCTCACTTATGTTGACAAGCTCGGCCATTTTGAATGTTCAGTTAATTTTTGACAGCTGTTTTGCTTAAACGTGTTTTGACTCGTTGGCGAAGTTTGCCTATTCCAAAAAATGGATCAAAGAATCTGTATCAAATTTTGTGTGAAAAACAAAATTAAGTGCGCGGACGCATTCCGAATGTTGACTTTGGCATATAGCGAAGCTGCCTTGGACCAAAGCAACGTTTATGGTTGGTACAAAATGTTCTCAGAGGGCCGTAAAGATGTGAACGACGAAGAGCGTGCCGGACGCCCGAGTACGTCAACAACAGACGAAAACTGATGAAGTGAAGAAAGTAGTATTGGCCGATCGTCGAATCACCGTTAGAGAAATTGCTAAAGACCTAAGCATATCGATTGGCTCGTGCCATTCGATTTTAACCAATGATTTGGGCATGAAACATGTGGCAGCGAATTTTGTTCCGAAATTGCTAAATTTTGACCAAAAAACCTGTCGCATGAACATCGCTCAGGAGCTGTTAAATGACGTCAATGACGATACAGATTTGCTTAAAAGGGTCATAACTGGTGACGAAACATGGGTATATGGTTATGAAGTCGAAACTAAGGCTCAATCGTCTCATTGTCAGTGGAAGCATCCTGAGTCTCCAAGACCGAAAAAAGCGCGCCAAGTTTGGTCAAATGTGAAGATTTTGTTCACTGTTTTCTTCGATTATATTAGCGTCGTGCATTATGAGTTCTTGCCACAAGGACGTACAGTCAATAAGGAATATTACCTTGACGTTATGCGCCGTTTAGGCGAAGCAATCCGCAAGAAACGCCCGGATTAGTGGAAGAACAAAAATTGGCTTTTGCACCACGACAATGCCCCTGCTCACACATCGTTGCTTGTTCGTGATTTCTTGGCACAAAACAACACCGTAATTATGCCTCAGCCACCGTATTCCTCAGACCTGGCCCCCTGTGATTTTTTCTTGTTCTAAAAACTGAAGAGGCCCATAAAAGGACGTTTTGCAACAATTGAGGAGGTAAAGACCGAATCGCTGGAAGAGCACAAAGCCATACCAAAAAGCGCATATCAGAAGTGCTTTGAGGATTGGAAAAAGCGCTGGCACAAGTATATTGTATCTAAGGCGGATTACTTTGAAGGGGACAAAATAGATATTCATGAATAAATAAATACTTGTTGAAAAAATACGAAATTCGCGATACTTTTTGAACGGACTTCGTATATACCTATTCTGAAGGATTTATGAGTGGTCGACAGCTTCTTTTCAATTCTGAGTATACGGTTGGATTCCTCTGCAAAAAAATACAAAAGAAAATCCTTGTCCAATGATGGCTTTCCCCTGGCATCCATGGCTATAAATAATCTAAACACATCTCTAATAACTCCATTTAGCACTTTTTTGCACATTTGTCCATAAAACCTCTGTCACTCTAAAAAATCTTCTTGGCGATGCTTGTCTTCAGTCATGTCAGCTTCTGACAATCAATTCTAGTTGCCAATAACTAAAATCGACTCATCCAGCTATTTGAAAATAGAAACTTATAATGTATTTCATAAGAAGTAATTGAAGAGTGCGTTCATAGTAGAGCAAACCGATGTAAATTTCAACGCGTTAAAGCATCTCGACAAAAACAAGCGAGGTGTGACAGTCTTACCACTGGAAGACATTTAAGTCAAATGCTGCGGCTGCATTTGAAAAATATTTCACGAGTGAACACTTGCGTAATGACACACTTGTCTGCGCATGTTCAGAAATAACGCGGATCCGAAGAATCTTTGACCAAAAAAAAACTTTTGCATCGATATTCACGCTCGATCGATGGTTGGTGTGCTCGACGATGTCAATCAGCGACTCGCGATCGAAATTACAGCTGTTGTTTCGGAATCGCTAGCAATCGGATCTACGGGCGGCCAGTATACATATTAGAAGACGGCTCGTTATCATAAGATCTCTGTCGCGCAAGGGTTCATCGCGGCAGGGGTTGTATTCTGTCGCTAATTGTTAACAATTTGGCCAGTAACGTAACAACAGCGCTATAAAAAAATGCTTGATAGACGATTGAATGATAAGTAAAAAATAACAAAATTTTTTATCAAAAAAAAAATAACACAACAAAGTCGATGTTGGCTGTTTTCAATGACAATAGTACTTTTTTCCATGTAAAATATCACCGGCGTAATTAGTTTAAATCCGAAGTTTTGTGGCTCAAAAAAATTTTTTAACGAATTACGCTGGCGTTAAGTAGAAAATAGGAATAAACAAGTTATATCGATGTATGCAATAAATTTTCAAAAATTTAATGAATAACACAATTTTGAACGCAAATCGTTATTTCGACTTGAAGCCAGCGTTATTCGTTGAAAATTTTATTTGAAGAAAAACAACTACGTTCTTTAACGAATAGCGCAATCGATATTTTATGTAAGCAACAGCACTTTCACCATTGAGAACAATGAATATCGACTTTGTTGCGTTGTTTTTGATTCGATAAAAAATATTCCTTTTTCCTTATTTTTCGCTGATCAATCAGTCACCGATCAAAAAATATCGAATAACGCTGTCGATACGCTATTTTCACATTTTCTCGAGAATTAGCGACAGAATACAACTCCAGGTTCCGTTAATGGAGATCCTGCACACGATGCTTCTTTCGGAGGAGCATTAACGCCGAAACTGTACTGCTGGATGTCCGGCATGAGTAACATATTCACGAGTGCTCGGTCATAATGATAATTGTTATGGAAGCTCGAGCACGGGAAGAAGATCCGTTATGCCAAACGCTGAATCATGAGCTTTCGTTGTCGAAAGCACTAACGTTAAAGCTCCAGCGTCGTGAGCTTCAGCGCGATTAGCATGGTCGCGGGCTAATCCCATGCTGGACCTTCAGTGAAACAAACTCGAAGCGTAAAAATTTCGGTGCTGAACGAAGACTCCAGCGGTAAATGAAGCGTTGGCATTACTGCTTGGTAGATCCGTCGTAGTGGGTCTAATTTCAAAAGTAATGGCGACAATGGCGTTCGCAAGGCTGAGGCTTATATTTTACCGAGGCAATATTAGCGCTGTCTCTAGACGTGTAGCGCCGGCGTTATATTTCTACTGTCGACGCTGAAAAATCCAGCGATATTGTAGGTTCTGACGCATGACTGACAACATGAGCGTTGATCATTATAAGGCTTGATTTTCAGTGCTGGAGCAGCGCTAGAGGCTTTCTCGCGAGAACTTTAATGCTGATGATCCCAGTTTTCGAGCTTTTATGATCATAAGCCGTCGGCGATACACGCTGGGCGACAGCTAATACGTATAAAAAAGAACATTAGCAGCTCCATCGCAAAAGACTTATTTCTACTTAACGCCAGCGTAATTCGTTAAAAATTTTTTTTTGAACGACAAAACGTCGGATTTCAACGAATTTCGCCGGCAATATTTTACATGGAAAATAGTACTATTGTCATTGAAAACAGCCAACATCGACTTTGTTGTGTTATTTTTTATTTGATAAAAAATTTTGTTATTTTTTACTTATCATTCAATCGTCAATCAAGCCTTTTTTTTATAGCGCTGTTGTTACGTTACTGGCCAAATTTTTAACAATTAGCGACAGAATACAACCCCTGCCGCGATGAACCCTTGCGCTACAGAGATCTTATGACAACGAGCCTGTCTTCTAATATGTATACTGGCCGCCCGTAGATCCGATTGCTAGCGATTCCGAAACAACAGCTGTAATTTCGATCGCGAGTCGCTGATTGACATCGTCGAGCACACCAACCATCGATCGAGCGTGAATATCGATGCAAAAGTTTTTTTTTTTATCAAAGATTCTTCGGACCGTTATTTCTGAACATGCGCAGACAAGTGTGTCATTACGCAAGTGTTTGCTCGTGAAATATTTTTCAAATGCAGCCGCAGCATTTGACTTAAATGTCTTCCAGTGGTAAGACTGTCACATCTCGCTTGTTTTTGTCGAGATGCTTCAACGCGTTGAAATTTACATCGGTTTGCTCTACTATGAACGTACTCGAATTTTGGTTATTCGAGTCTTACAAGGGGAGACCACACTCTCCGGGTCATGGATTTCAATGAAACTTGGTCAGCGGCGTTCTTTTGTGTAAAAATGAACATCCCTTGAAGGATCCTGTCCCATGGGCCTTTGTTCGGGAGTTATCGGGATTTATATCGGATAGACTGGAAAATAGAGTCCCTATATAAATCGAAATAACTCGCGAAATATTGAGTTTATCGTAATTTTAGGGTTACCAATTGAAAGCTGAGATCAAATTTCTCTGTTTAAAAAAAATATTTGCCAACAAATTCCAATCCGTTCGTAAGGTGCGTTGCAATAAAGATTTTCATAATAATCGAGCACTTTTGGGCTTCTGAAAATTTTATTAAGTATTATAAATGAAAAATTCAATTAGACACAACTTACAAACGGATTGGAATTGTTTGAAAAATTTTTTTTATACAGAAGGATTTGATCTCAGCTTTTGATTGGTAACCGTAAAATTACCATAGATTCAATATTTCAAAAGTTATTTCGATTTATATATGGCCTCTATTTATCAATCTATCAGATATAAGTCCCGATAACTCCCGAACAAAGGCCCATGGGACGCGATCCTTCAAGGAACTTTCATTTCTATACAAAAGAAGGCCACCGACCAAGTTTAAACAAAATCCAAGACCCGAAGGGTATGGTATCCCCTTGCAAGTGACGCAAAAGTACCACAATTACAATCACTTGTAACGGCTAATGGGGCTACTGACCAAGTAGCTACCAACTGCCTAGTTGTACGATCGGTAGCGAGTTCAACCTACAACCCTCAATGATCTGCGACACTCAGCATGCAATCAACTTGCACTGAGGTCTTATCGCCAAGCTCTCTCCAATGTGCTAGGCTGTTGCGTAAGCACCACCTCTCCTATACCAAAAATTCAAGCTCAGAAACCTTTGATACCAGTGCACTGTGGCCAAGAGAATGGCAGTATTTATTAACATTTCTTGACCTCTCCATCAAATAAAATTATTTGATTTCAACTTCAATAGTTGAAACATATACGAATATATGTTTCTTTTGTATCACCTCTCCATTTACGCTTTTGAATGTCAGGCAAACGCCCGACGATGAATCGTCAATTTCTCATTGAGTGTGATCTCACAATTGGGCATCTTTCGTAGGCATATTCAAAAAAACTTAGCCGTATTTTTTCTTGTGTTATTTGTAATTGTTTATAAAAAGTTATGTATACAAATTACCAAAAATTATTAGATTTAAAAAAACTAAAAACATCAATCGATTCTACGGAGAAATTCAAGACGACAACTATCTGGCGTTTTTTTGTCAGTCTAGTTTGTTAGTGTAACATCGTTATAAACAATCTTATGTCCGAAGACGTAACGATTTCTCTTTCTCGTAATCGAGCACACAGAATTGTGCAAATGATCAAAGTCAGCCATTGAGCGAACGCAGCATAAAATTATCTATGCCAAAAAATCGACGAGCTTAGCGACAAAATGATTTATCGGCTGTTGATTCGCGACGCACAACAGTTGAACAGCTAATTACTGAGCTTTTAGCCTGTCTTTAACTTTGTCACTTTTATTATTGAATTTATATTATTTTATCACTGAATTTATAATTAGATCGAATCTACATTTCATTCCTTGAATTTGTTGTTATATCGAAAACTTATATTACATTGAAATTATATTGTATTGAATTTATATCGATTGATTTGGCACTACTTGGAATTTATATTATACTGATTTGATACTACGTCTACTTACTATTGTAAGTACGTTCATATGATTATTGATTATTAATTATTTTTTTAAAGTCAAATAAATATTTTATTACTTATTCGAAATCGAATTTTCATGTGTGATTATTATCAATCTCATTAACCTCGTCGAAAGAGAGCAGAAAAGCAAGAAAGAAGAAAACCTACTTGGCATTTTTTATCAGATACTATTTTGTTGATGTGAAATTTTTTTAAACATTCATTGCTCTAGAATCACTACTTGGTTTGAAATTTTTGATAGTGACTTTATACCAACAAAATAAATTCTTCTTTGTAATATTACAATATTAGATGAAGCGGATAGCCACACATTTGACTACATTAATTATGCTCAAATCAGTGATGTTCTGAGGGAAAGATTCACATTATAATTTACGAGAAATAATGTTCAATGATTATGATGTATTTACGAAGATAATTCAAAACAAGTGATAGACAATTTACAGACGATATGTCATTTCAATCTAAGGGCGCCGTGGTAGGGACAATAATCATGACATAGAATTTCAATATCATACAAAAGAATGCTTATCATCAAACAAGTCTTCACACAATCTCACACGCACAGTTTGAAATAAATCGTTGGAGATTCTTTATCTTGCGGAAAATCAAATAATAGAAACGTCACTCTATATCATTCAAAAGGTTCATAACTTAATCAGATATTTGTCGAAAGTAAACATATCATTAAATTAAAACTACGATCGGTTGCAGGCGTTATGTCGTCCAACGACGAGCTCGAAATAAACGCAAAGAATTTATCTCTCTTTTTAACACGTAAAACGAAACGTCCAATTCTACAAGGTATGGAACTCAATTGCAATAATGAAAGGAAGGAAATAAAAATTAAATGTACGATACGAGCGACTATGAACACGTGGACGTTTGTCTTATGTAAAACGATAGCCACTTATCTTGTTACCTGAAGCTCGATGCGTTGGCTTCTTTCCCGGGGCATTCTTGTTGCAGACCGCGCGACGCCAGATGATGAATCAGGCGACGTTTATTGTGCAGCCCACTGCTCCGTAGACGACGGGCTAGCGGCGACCTGGTAAGATTCCCAGAGCAGACGTTTGTCGGGAGTAGGTAAAAAGCGTTGCGCCATGGCCGCGTGCCCAGAGGGAAGAGAGTGCCTGCACGTTTCCACCGTGCAGGGAACGCTTGCAGCGCCAAACAGACGTTCGGCAGAGGGAGAGACGCGCGAATTTATAAAATAGCAAAAGCACATGTTACAATTCTTGAATCAATATTGTCTTGAATTTTTTCGTAGAATCGATTGGTGTTTTTAGTTTTTCAAAATCAAATCTAATTAATGATTTGTTTAAATAAATTTTTATAAACAATTGCGAATGACAAAAGAAAAAAAACGGGAAATTTTTTTTCAATGTGTCTATGAATGGCATAGTTAGTTTGAGGCTACCTTGCCCAACTTTGCCTGGGAATGGGTTAAAAAAGGCATTTTTTAAAATTATTGAATAATTGTTCAACATAATTTAAAAAAAAACTGCTCAGTGTCCGATTTCAAAACTTGATGGGGAAGAGTCCTAAAGTTGTCGAGAGTCTGAACCATCAATAAAATCAAGGGTGGTATAATTTAGATTTAAAAGTTGCTTCAAGATTACTGTGAGCGCTGAACATAACATAATTTAAAATGCCGCATTCACATTACCATTATTGACAAAATAAATACTGTCAAAATATTGAAAAAAAATTTATCGGTAGCAGCAATTTCACGATTGACAAACTAAACAATAATGCGAACAAGGGCAAAACTATGTCATAAGCGCAGCGCAAAAAAAAACATGACTTCCGAAAATGTCACCTATCCAATACGTCCTCGTCATGGGAGTCGGGCAACACATACTATAAGGCTAATGCTGAGAGGAATATGATTCTATGCAGAAAGAAAGAGAAATACGCTGCCAACTGCTTTGGCGGAATACTTCCGTGGAGATAGAAGATAGCGTTTGTTTATACATTTTCATGTGATAAAAATAGCTTTTATACATAACGACAAAAATCAATAAAAAAACGCTGCCAATCCATTGGCAGTTAGCTTCCTCTATATAGTCGTTGATTTTAATTAAGTTTTTTCTTAATTAATTTTTTTTAAATAAAATTTATTTATATTCCAGCAATAAAATTTATGAAATTTTGCACAATTTTATCATATTTGCATATTGCATTGTAAAAAAAATTTGTATCTTATGT
>JAWWMK010029452.1:0-14551 GCA_035047105.1 Galeopsomyia nigrocyanea
TATATATGATCTCGATGTGGGATATAACAGTTTCTGCTCTCGACGGCTAAGGTCAGGTAAACTTGATATAGTTCATGGATTTCGGAAAGTTTGCCGCGTTTTGATCTCGTGCAAACTGTAGATGTTCGCTAGATAAAGAACTTTGATGGTACGTATAACAATTTAAATAAGTACATCTTTCTTTCGTAATAAAAATTGAATTATTATCGAGTGTATTTTGCGGATTTTCAAAAATGTTATCAGGCTGAAATATATACTATTTGACATAGGGAATTCTAAAAATAATGAAATTGTGAGTCTACCACACAATTGTTCGATTAATGTTACTAAATATTGTTATTACGGTATACAAGAATGACCTAAAATAGAACTACATTTTGCCGTTTTTACTTTCAAAGAATGATAAAACAAAGTCTATTTATCTTATCTCTAAAATGCCACTGAAATGCTTTTCATCTTTTTTTTTGCATTTCAAAAGGACGACATTTGCTCAAACGATGAAAACTGTAGAAAAAAAGGCCTTGTTTTTCTAGTCACGTTTGGCTCTCCATTATCCCTTTGATTATATCATCAGAGAATTTAAATGTAACATTGAAAAAATTTTCTTCAAGAGAGAGATAAATTAATTCAACCGAACCACAAATGAAACTAAGCTTGTATTCGATATAGATGACACAGTTTTGTATTTCCATTAAATCGTTGCAAACGCACGGATACAGATCTTTTACATAAGCGTACTTTTTTCTCAGGATTTTCTCACTATTATTGAAAGCCAAAGAAGGCCGTTATGTAACAAATCTCAAGTGCCCTTGTATTTCCATTCTTTTTGCTATTATGATATAGTCGTATTATGCGCGGTAATAACTGCTGAATCAATAAAGTAAAAAAATTATTAATGGAATAAGTATGTAAATTATGATTCTGAAAGCGTAAGTTAACACACTCTACATCCGAAGATAGAAACTTTGTTCAATTAATGCTGATAAAATTTTCTACTGATCAGTATCATTTGAGAAAACGTTTTCACAGAAAGTAGAGAAATCGTTCACAAAAAATAACAACTCGCTAAGAACGGAGTGTGCAATTATATATCAATGAGTTTTCGCGTCGGTATATCTACACGTGTGTATACACGGTCGATTAACAAAAATTAGCAGTGACAATATTTTTTTCTGAAGATTGAGTACTCGAAAAAGTTTTCTTGGCTTCCGGCCATTGTTTCCAACGTCATACTTCTGCTGCAAAACATTGTTTTCAAAGTCGTAAAGTGAACGCACGTTTTGTAATGCATATTTATAAAATACAAAAAGCAGCGCGGCTTTGCGTAACTTTTCCTCTACAGCCTTGCTTTTTATTTTTCGCATTTTACAGCTAACGGAATTAAAAACTTGTGCAGTTGTACATAAGTAGATTAATGATTTTAAATGACCTACTCGGTTGCATCATACCATCAATTTACTTTTACTAAACGTTAACATAACTAGTTTTGCTGATAGTATAGTATGTTTACGGCATACTGCTAAATTCCTTTTCTGTTCTAAATATAAAGTTTACGATGTACAGTTAAGATTATGAAATCCACAAAGTTCCAGTAGCACTGAAAGAACCAACTTTCAATGCAAGATAATATTTTCTATGACAATATTAGTATAACATTAACAATTTCGCTTAAAACGTTGGTATTACGTACATCAAATATTTAATAATACTCTGCAAGTATCAAACATTGGATGCGGTGGAATAACTTATATAAATTTTGGAAAATTAATTGACGAAACAAGTGCACGAAATTCATAAGTAAATGTCAAATGAATGACAAAATATTTCGAAACTCAATTATTTGTCAGGTATGGACAGTTAAATTAATTATTGTCTACATTCAAGTTGGTATAATTGATTAAACCTTGAAATGTCGGCTTGGAATTTGAATCAATGTCGTTTCCATTAAGAAAGAAAAAAAAAATCATATACAGTGCTCGTAACCAGCGTAATTTGAATTTACGTTGACGTTCAAAAGCAATCATATAAATACGCAATATCCTATATATCGTTTTCTGCAGTGAAAGTAATGATACACAGATAGTCGCCGCACGCGATGAAATAAATAAAAATAATCTCATTAGAAGTATATTTTATGAAAGTGCAAGTGGAATAGCGACATAATCCAAGTCCAAGTCGCAAGTGTGTCCCTCGACGCTTGAGAGCTGCATTCCGCAGAGAAAGTCGCGCTGCGGCGGTGCGGCCAGCTCGCGAATGCGGAGTTTAAGAGTGTGCGCGCCGCAAAACTTAAAACTCATGGACGCGAAGCAGCCGCTGCAACACGCGTTAAATTCGAAACTCGGAAAGAGATTTCGAAATCGCCTCGGGGGCGCCGATGGCTAACGAATTCGCTAATTTTCTGTTGCTTGCGCAAAGCCCCGAGCTCGATGCCGTTAGCACACACACACGCGCGCTTTGACTCCCGATGTGGAACTCACCAATGAACTGTGTCGGCGCGCGCAAGCGTTGTCTATACGAAAGAGAGTTACTCTGAAACAAACGCGTTCTGATTAAACGGAATATTTGCCTGGGAAATTCGTTTATTCTTGAAATTTCGACGTATTTGAGCGCCAATGAATCGTCGTCAAATATTTCTTTTTGTGAAAAATTTAGTCATAGTTTTTTTTAACTTCGTCATACTAAATATGAGGGCTTTCGCAAAAAAAAAAAAAAAAAAAAAACTTACTGCGAACAGAAAATTTTCACCGCTGTGCAAAATCAATATCTATATTTTCAATAAAAACATTAATTAATCGATACCACGAATACCTACACGTGTACTTATTAAAAAGATTCAATCAAATAGCTGACATGATATTTGCCGATCGGTTTCGGTTCATCGGATCGCCATAGCGTAATTTGAAAAAAAAAAATGATTGATGGACCTGTGGTCACGGTGTTTCACTTCTCACAGTCACACGATGGCGGGTTATATAGAGCACGAACAATTTTCATTCTATACATATTCCTGTCGTTGGCAAATTTCAAATTTTTTGCAGGTGAAAGGGTTGGCAAAAATGGCCAAATATCGATTTTAAACTTTCGGTGTAAGGGACTTTTTTTTAACGTGTTGGCAGTTAATTAAAAGCTTCCATATCCTTTGTTGCAATTTCGAATAAAGCTTATTCTCCGAACAGACTTTTTTAATAATTGAAAGCTTTCATCTTTGTTACCTTTTTAAATTATTGTAAAAGTTTCGATATAGAATATATGACTAGATAATTGAAATTTTCAATTCTTTTTTACGTTTTTGAATTGCGCTTGACATTTATATAGAGTCGATTAAATTTTATAAAAGAAGTAGTTTGAAATTGTTTCCATGCAATCCAACGCCCAAAAAGCTGTATAAAACCGGCTTGAATATCAGATTCGATAAACAATTCCGTGTTTACGTCGATATTTTTATTTTCGCGTTTTAAAAGGTAAAACTATTCATGCCAACTTTTTAACAGTTATTCTTTTCGGGCAATTTTCAGATCACTTCAAAATGTTATTTATTGCATTAGTTCTCGAAAAAAAAATGTTTTTTTTGTATCTCTGGAAAATCTGTTACTTATATAGCAACCTCGATTCCATTTGGTGATATTTCCCAACTGGTTCAACAAACCATATACACTTATCATTCGTTAGGTCCCTGGCAGAGCGAAGAGGAGCGCGAGAGAGAAAAGAAGAAGCTGCGCAGGGAAGAAAGAGAAAAGGCGAGTGGGCCATTATTGGGATTTGTTCGAGGCGAGCACTGTCGTCGGCAAGGCGCGACTCCTAGAGAAAATCTTTCGGCATCGTCCTCTCGGCAATTCTCGAAAGTAAACTCGAGTAGAGTATATGAGTAGTAGCCTGGAGGGGCAATGCTGAGACATCGGAAACTCGAGGATTTCCTTGGGCTCTCCTCGCTACAAGAGCCGAATTATATATACCTGCCGGCTCAATATATATATTGAAAGTCACGTATACGGCTACTAGTCCACGAGAAAGAGATATTTTCAAGCGTGCAGGCGCGGCTTTTGGCGTTTTCGTATATATATATATATATATATATATATATCTAAACTTTCCGTGCGACTCTAGAGGACACGTTTATAAATTATTAGATACTGTACGCTCGAGAAAACCGTAGCGCGCTCGCTAGCGAAACGTTTCTAGGTAATCGTTTTACTCCATGGACGCAAGTCAAAGCCGCTGTCAAAGTTTCTCATAGAAGTTATTCATCATTGATTTTTATCGCGCTACGTCAACCTTTTTTTTCTATTTTCGATTTACTTTGCTGTAACGTTTCGTTTCAAAAATGAGTGAATTTTTGATCAAATCGAATCAAGCTTTTACAGTGGACATTTCCGTTGGCGTTCGGAATGGGTTTTAAAATATTTTCAGTGATATTTTTTGAAAACAATAATCCCTCAAAGCTTTTAGAGTACCGAACGAAAATTAATAAAATATTGAAAGCATCGATTGAAGAGATTTGATAAAGTCACAATAGAAAATTTTAACTTGCGAATTAATTATTCGCGTTTTTTTGAATATATTGAATGGATTTTAATGATTCCTAAATGAGATTTATTTGTTGAAAAAATTCCGTCGCATTTATGTATTTTCAGTTCAATTTATAAATCAAATTGAAATGTTATAGACGCACTACCTGTTTATGCGATATGAAGCAATCTCCACTTAATTCATAATCTAAGCTCCAAAAAAAAAAAAAAAAAAAAAGAAAAACTCCCAAGGACAATGTAATGTAACCACGCCCTCGCGCACTATCGCCTAAGTTTATCATGGAGGAGCACACTCGCTAGCATAATTTGAATGACAGAGCCGTCAGCCTTGTAACGAAAATAACATAATAATCGCGCGAGGCGCAGACTATGCGGCGTTTCTCACCTAATTTATTTATAAGCGAGTGCGTGACGCACGCGCCTGCAGAGAATCTTTCCCACAATCGCACGTGCCTCTTTTTACAAAACGTGACAGATAATTACCAATGATTGCTTCGTAAAATTTCATTCTTTCGTTTAATCGAATGTTTGTCAAGGATCTTTGATACATTTTTTCTTGATATTTACGATTTATGATCTCTCTTTTTATTCTACAACAAAACTCTTGCGAACTTCAAAATCAAGTTGTTTTTTTTCAGTTTGTTTTGTTCAGCGTGCCGTGAGGCAGCTAACTGTTCAACTTTTCATATTTTCAAGGAAACATGACTTGAATAATCAGACAGAAGAAATCACATCTTCTTTTTATCTTTGACCATTGACAAAAAAAGGTAGGAAAAAAAAAATCGCGCCTGAGTATATGAGAGACAAGTTTTTTCTTCTCCGTCTGTGTGCTCAAAAGATAAATCGGACGTGACCGTAGAAGCAAATAAAAAAGACCACGTACGCGACTTATATGGCACCGCACCTTTGGGAAACCTACTTAATGGCTTTAGAAAGGCGAGTGATTCCTTCCTCTACTGGCACCAACGCAAAAAAACAAACGTCTACAGCCGTTCACCGGGAAAGAGAAAAACAAAACTTTTTTCCATTTAAGCGTTTCGACTCACGAACCGATGTTGTTGTGAACGGTACACAGTTCATTCCTCCCGAAACTGATTCCTCGATACAAATGTTTTAGCCTGTAGTCATAGACCAAACGTGTTTGATATTCTACGCAACCGATGTGTGCTTTAAATTTTCTACGTAGACGCAATACAGAAACAAATGCAAAAGAATCGCAATTTTGAAATAGATAGACACATGTGTAGCATCTAAAGAGGATATAACAAAGTTCTGCTTTGATAATCTATTGAATTATTTATCAATTATTTTAAGTATCAATATGTCCAAAAATGCAATATTGAAGGAATTTGCAAAAAAAACTTTGTCTAAATTATTAAATGAAGCTACTGGTATAAATATACTTGAATATTAATGAACATATTTGTAAAATAAATAGCATTTAGTAAGATAAAAATGGAATGACTATTGGAAAAGACAAAAACTATCAAAGCCAATTTAAATATTATTTTTCTAATTTTGTTTTTCAATAAAGTCGCATCTACTCATTATCGAGATAATTGTTAGATTATCTGTGAGGAGAATATGTGTACACGGGCGACTTATGAACGGAGAAAATAGTAGAGCTTTTTATGAATGTCTTGATCGTGAGCTGTCAGAGTAGCGACTGGTGAGAAATCCACTATCCACTATCCACTATATAATAAAAATAGACGAAGTGAAGTCAGTTAGTATCGAATTTCGGACGTTCGAATTTGTTGATATCGAAATTTGAAATTGTTTAGAACGTACAAAATTTAATTATTACAACCAGCCACTAAGGCGCGCTTCGCGCGCAGATTGCAGATTGCAATCATTCAGTTTTGAACGTTCTATATAATTTCAGATTTTGATATGAACGAATTCGAACATCCGAAATTCGATACTAACTGACTTCAGCTCGTCTATTTTTATTATATAGTGGTTCTGCAATCTGAACGCGAAGAGCGCCTTAGTGGCTAGTTATATTAAAACATTTGCAATCCACTATATAATAACAATAGACGAAGTGAAGTCAGTTAGTATCGAATTTCGGACGTTCGAATTTGTTCATATCGAAATTTGAAATTGTATACAACGTTCGAAATTTAATTATTACAATCTGCAATCTGCGCGTGAAGCGCGCCTTAGTGGCTAGTATATTAAAACATTTGTAATATGAAAAAAAAAACCGCCGCCTTGAACGGACTGCGGCAACTTCAGCATCGAACGTGGAATTTGGCTCGTCGTGCTCGCCACAACTGGACCGAATATTATCTCAATTTTTTTGTTTCTTCTTTGAAATTTTTCAATTTTAAACAACATTTTTTAAATTCCTTACATTCAATAACCCATTCCCGCAAGCACATTCGCAGCACATTTTTGCGCTTGACCACGAAAACGAGCTGCAAACGTGCACTCCGCAAGAAAAACTAGAGTAAATTGAAAAAAAAAAATCATCATGCGATAAAAGTGCTCTTAATACATACTGATGGCTACGATGCACGGCGAAGCTCTGCAATAAACACAGAAAAAAATTCGATAAATTACTGTGACCGCGAAGCTTTATATCCCATAAATGCCTGTTACTGTATACAAGCCGAAGGATAGAAATGGTACAACCCAACCCATACGCACGTTTCAGCAATAAAAGTTTGTAAAAAAAAAGAGTGTGCGACTAACGATAATTAGGCGGGTTATACGAGAAGGAGATCGGGGGACCAAATGAGTTTGCGATATTTTTTTATACGCTAGCGGCAAGTGCCCCTAACGAGGGCTTAATAAATTTCGTGTTTGTAGTATCCACTCTCTCTCTCTCTCTCCCTCTCCCTCGCTTCCCGCATTCGCGGCCATGTAGTTCTCTATAACGCTGCGAAAGGCTCTTCTTGTTTTTATTTGCAACCACTGCTCTTCCGAGCTTCGCGCGCGCGCTTGCAACCCTCCCACATATATCAAATGATTCATGGCCCATTAAATACGTGTATTTTATAATTAAAACTAACTTTATGACTTATTATGAATATTCCAGAAGTGGAACGAGCTTCTGGATGATTACTGCTGTTTTCCCAGTACTACAGTCAAAACTTTATAAACTTTTTTGTTTTGGGAATATACGAGATCTTTCGCAGCATATTTTATTTAAAAAATTAGTTTTGTTTTCCGTATTTTATATTTCAAATTTTCATTTTTTCTGCTTTCAGATAATAAAATCGAGATAATAGTGTGCGAATCAAGATGGACGCCGAAACAGGGGCCATCCTGGCCCTGCAAATTCTGGCGTTATGCTCGATCGTGGCAGCCTTGTTGGCCTATCTGATGCGTCAATCGCGCAACGCCAACGAGGAGTTCGAGATGCGCAGCAAACGCCACGTCCTCGTCACCAGCTGCGACACCTGTATCGGCCTCCAACTCGCCCTCGCTCTATCCGAAGCTGGTTATAAGGTATTACAATGTCACCGTTAATCCAGATGCAACGTCAACGTATACAAGTTGGCGACTTTATGTGCACAAAGTGACTTCTCGTGTCGTTCGCGAACAATGCGACCAAAAAGAGATGATACGAGCGGCTATTTTTGTTCGCCATGCTTTGGATATATTTTGAACTCTTATCTCCCTGACGTGCAATCGTTACTTCGCGAATCTCGATGACTGTTTTACAAAAGTTATATAAAGTTTCGTTAAAAAAAAAATTGCTTTACCTACGAAGTACGTCGTTAAAGCGAGTTTTGTTTTTTAATGGTAGAAAAAGTGTTGCGAGAAATAAATCGAAAACATCAACGAAAAGAAAGTTCAACATTAAATTATTCGCTCGACTGAACTTACATCTATCGCGGTGGCTGATCTAATGAATAATTCGAAAGAAGAAACGGGAAGATAAACAAAATATGAACAACTTTCGCGGAAAGTTGAACGACGGCGGCGCGACGTGGAGAAGGGTAGTAACTCGAGTGCTCGTTGGAAAAGAAATTTGTTCGTGCGCGAGGGATGGTGTGAGCAAGAGTTTGGCTAGCTTATAATTTTGCCACTTCTCCTCAAAAGCGCGGACAATACGCGGCTAGCGAGCGAGCGCGCACTATATAGCCTCGTAAAGTTTTACGGTGTAAGAGTGAGAGAGAGAGAGAGAGAGAGAGAGAGAGAGAGAGAGAGAGAGAGAGACCTGTGTGTTGTAGCCTTGCAACGGGAGAGAAGGGCAATGATAATTTTTGTCGCGGCTGAATAACAATGAATGCCGTAAAGTTTCGTCAGGCGCGTGTTTCGCGGAGTAATTTCGTCGCACGTCCCTTTATTTTTTTGCCCTCCTTTCTCTTCTCTATTTTTTTTTGTCCTTTCTTCTTCGCGCGCAGATTCTCTCCGCCATTTTATTAATGAAAAAGCAGACGGAATTAAGTTAATGCCATTAACGAGTAGTGGGTGTATCGGGGCGCGCAATTTCGAAATTGTACGCGTGCTACTATAGGGAGGAGGCCTTACAGTATGCATCCACCACTGCTACTGTGCGAGAGAGGCTTTTCAGAGAGTAATAACTCGGCTCGCGCATGCATTTTTCAAAGCGTAATGAAAAGTAATCACGGGCTTTGATGCGCTGCCTGTCCGCGCGGCAGAGAGCCGGGCTCTCTCTCTCTCTCTCTCTCTCTCTCTCTCTCTCTCTCTCTCTCTCTCTGGCATTATTTGATACGCGAATGATAACCTGGAATTGAGAGCGATAAAGCTTGCAACGCGCGCTCCGCTATATATCTCGTTATATCCCTTCATATTATTAGCCGGATTTTAGAACTACTCTCCGAGGTAATTAACGAGTTTTTAAATAGGATTGAGATCATACCGCCGTCGCTATCGTTAAAATAAAATTGGAAGCTTGCAAACTATACTACTATACGTATGAGTTTTCTGTTTTTCCGAGTACGGGAATTTTTTTTTTCATTTTGACACTTGAAGAATTTTTAATTTGTCTGAATTGCCTCAGGTTCTTGGTAAAATGCTTCTTTGATGAGATATTGAATCCTTCTATTGAATATTTTTCGTAAAAATTTTATTCGGATCGAGGATATATGGATTTTTTTTTAATATGAATGGTATTTTTAACAAAAGCATAGTTTTCTGTTATACATTAAAATTTTATTTGTAAAATTTGGGATA
Source organism: Galeopsomyia nigrocyanea (assembly GCA_035047105.1). Lineage (NCBI taxonomy): Eukaryota > Metazoa > Arthropoda > Insecta > Hymenoptera > Eulophidae > Galeopsomyia > Galeopsomyia nigrocyanea. Next base: position 9,681 of record JAWWMK010029452.1, read on the forward strand.
TAAATACGTAGCATTTTGAAATTTTAGCTCTGTATTATCACATTTTAAACGGGTTGAAATTAAACAAAAATATTTTATGCGACATGAAAATATTCCTTTGAGCTTTGATGTCAATAGTTATTTCTAAAAATTAGCTTAAATTAATATTAAATTGCTTACAACATCTTTATTATTTCATTCTGAAAATAATTTTCAATTATATTATTTTTTTTGCTGGTGACAAAATGGAAATATTTAATATTACGATTTTTACGTCAGTATGTCTTATTACTACGTACCTTTTTAGCTTTTTGTGATATATTACTGGCGTACCATCTATTTTAATAAAATATCTGCAACCACGCTAAATCCAAAGTATTTTTAGCAAATCATTTTCATGAAATTAAGAAAATGAAATTAGAGCTGACAAGGTTGGATGTCTACACCTAAGAATCATTCACTTTAGATTTGAAAACTGTGTTGAATTATTTTTTTACTCTGCACGGTGGTAATAATACTGATTATAATTGAACACGTAAAATTAAATAATATTTAAAAACGGAAAATAATTTTTTATTTTTTACACTAAATGTTCTACACCTGAATTTCAATTGATTAAAAAATATATTTCGTACACGCGAAATAGTACACTAAGGAAAATAAATGATATTTTCTACACGCATGGAAAAATATTCTCCAAGTAAAGTCGCACACAAGAGGTAGTAATTTGTCTCGTAACAATTTTTCCATGCGTGGAGAACAAATCATTTATTTTCCTTAGTGTACTATTTCGCGTGTACGAAATATATTTTTTAATCAATTGAAATTCGGGTGTAGAACATTTAGTGTAAAAAATAAAAAATTATTTTCCGTTTTTAAATATTATTTAATTTTACGTGTTCAATTATAATCAGTATTATTACCACCGTGCAGAGTAAAAAAATAATTCAACACAGTTTTCAAATCTAAAGTGAATGATTCTTAGGTGTAGACATCCAACCTTGTACCAGAAGCAACATATGTAGTTTATCTACTTAAACAAAATATTGATTTGCAAAATTTATTTTTTTTACAACAAACTCACCACAATATTTTCCATATTAACAGGTATTTGCCGGATTATTGGATCCGTCGGGAAGCTCGCATGCGACGAGGATTCTGCGCGCAATGGAACAGCAAAGAACAAGATCGAAGGAGCCAGCAACCGCAGAAGAGCAAGAAACGCGTCAAATCCCGGGTCAAATTGTGCCAGTTGAGCTTGATTCGACGCGCGAAGACAGTTTGCGCGATTGCCTTGATAAAGTCAGGGCTAAACTGCCGGCTGGTGAAGATGGTTAGTATACTTAAATTTTCTTTTGGATAAAATAAAGCTCTGAGTATTTTTTCATCGTTTCTTATTATTTCATTCAGTTATTGACTTACTCAAGAAGGCGTAATTATGTTAAATGTAACGGTCCAATCGTCATCAGTTAATAATATGATTTTCAAAAAAACGTAGATTTTTTTAGGATAATTACTCAGGAAAATTAACTTGAAATCGGGCATTGAAACCAGTGAATACTCCCATATGAAACTGTGAAAATATAACATTCACTAACAAGCAGTATATGAAATGAACCATCAGTAAATTTATTCAAAGCTTTCTCATTTTTTTATTCCACTATCAAGAACATATTGAATCATATTTTAAAGTATACCGAACAAAGATATCTCAAAATAAAAATACCGCTTACAATTTTTCGGCAAATCCGAAAATGCTCAGAGTCATAGTTGCAAAATTACACCAACCGATAAATTCCAACGTACGAGAGTGCAGTGCAAGCTCGAAGAGTTGAGTGGCTAGTTTTCGCGGGTATTTTTGCAACGAAAACTTTAAACTGATCGCGGCCCCGCAGTGCATGCTAGCCGAGGAACTCAATCGTTTACAATTGCTCGATACCGTTGGCTTTGATCAAAGCATTCCGCGGTGAACGCCGTAAATCGCCGAGTCCGCTCGTACGAGCTTACTCGCTGAACTAATAACCTTAGTTCCAATCGCTTTGCAAGCCGTGAACTAACTCTCACGCGAACTATGAGCACGATTTGCCCTGTGCAAAAGGGGCAAAGCTAGTGTAGCGAATTAACTCTTGAACGGCCGCGCTTAATCGCGGCTTTCAATCAACTTTCAACCGAATTTTAACAAAAAGAGACATTTTCGTTATGATGATTGAAATTGTGAAGGGGGAGTCTAGCGAAATAAAACCTTCTTATGAGAATAATTTTTAACAAATTCACAATAAAATATTATTAGAGATACGTTAATATTAAGACGTATATTTATTGCAGGATTATGGGCAGTAGTACATACCGGCGGATTGGCTCTACCTGGAGTCATCGAGAGGCAAGCAAGTGCAGCTTGGGAGTCCATGTTACGTCATAACTTGGTGGCACCTTTGCGAGCTGCTCGAGTATTCATTCCGCTTTTGAGGGCGAAGAGAGGTTGATTTTTTTTTGGATATTGTTTTTTAAATAGCTATTTTTATTATTACAAATTTGCGACTTAATGTATAATAAATTGAGATCTATGTATCATGTTATTTTTATTGGCTGTGTACTGCTACAGAAAAATCGATCGGAAACTTTTTTTTACCTACGAACTGATTGATCGCTTAAAAATGTTTGTACTACAACATTTATAAAAGTTCGAATTTCAACTGCAGTTTAAGAACAAAGTTATTTCTAACTGCAGTTAAAAATTGCCGCTCGGATTGAGGATTGAAATTGAAAAAAATTCGGCATCGAATATTGAATTCATACATAAAAAGTTGATTGTTTTTTCCTGAGTCAGTTTCATCATGTTACCGTTTCGCAGAGCACGTCGGGGGTATAGCGCGTAAAATAGTTTGTTTTTGTTTCAGTTTTTGATACCATTAGCACGTTGAGTGCAGCGTGACATATACATGTGTCATACACTTTTTTTAAACTTTATAAAAAATTTCACGTCAATCGAACAAAAATTTATCTACAATATACCACTTTAAAGGTCGATAATTAAGGAATGCTTTGCGTTCAAGCTTTTTACTATACGTCAAATACTCATTGAGTAGCATGTAAAAATGTGATAAATTATTAAAGTTAAAAGAATACGCTGTAGCACTGAAAGTGTTAAACGCTTGCAGATGAATTTTGAAACGAAAAATATCGTAGTTATCCAAAATCAATTTTTCAAAAATAGAAACGTTTTATGAAACATGATATTTCGTAAAATTGATGACTTTGCAAGCTCAAGAAATAAGTCAATATAAAATTGCGACATATCGATCGAGTACTTCTCACGTTTCAACTTGCAATAGAAACTCTGAGCGCATGAAAAAATATCCAAATGAAATGCACCAATTTATTGTTTGATTGTAGGTCGCATAATCTTACTGGGAGACTCAGATGCCAGTTTTGGCGCTAAAACCGGCGTGGGTCTGGTTGCATTTAGCGCGTCGCGTAAAGCCGTCGAGGGTGCAGCCGAAGCCCTTAGAGCTGAGCTACTTGCATCTGGCGTTGACGTTGTTTTGCTCAAACCACCGCCAGTCAATCCTCTTGCTCTTTATTCAGCACCTGTGCTCAAAACGTAAGCATGAAAAATCACTCGACTACACCCGTTTGTTCTCTCGCGTTATTTTTGTTACGCCGACATTAATTTTTTCTACTCGATTTGTAGTTCAATTACGTTTGCAAATAAATAATCTAACCGAAAGAAATAACGAGTTACCGATGGTTCTTTTTATTTCACAAATTCAATTTACGTACGTACGTTTGCAGAATATTTTAAACGCAAGCGATGTTTTCCTATTGTACACACGCTGAAATTAGTAATTGCGTATACAACGTAATTAAATAATTCATTGGAATTTATTAAAGGAAATATTCACTGAATTTTATTATATTTCGTAACAAGAAATAACTCAATGAAATTGATAAAATATAAAAGTTCCACTCACAAAATATGCGCTAGCAACGTACATACACAAACTGAATTCAATGTAAATATTGCAGATCCGACGTGGAGACGGGTGTGACGTCGGCAGAAGGAACTTGGATTGCACCCTTGTCAGCTCAGGCAGTCAAGTCTTCTCTGATACCGGCGCTTACCTCCACCTGCCCGTACAAATCGTATAACATGGACAAGAAATCGCGAATTTTCTGTCAATAAGCTGATTGTAAAGGAGAACTATTCTTTTTCAACGCCATGTGTTATTGAATATAGTGATCATGTGATAACTATATGTAACTGTTTGTAACATATGTAATTATGTATAGAATACTTTTTTACCTAATACTCACGATGTGGTTGGTTTAACCGTTGTATAATATAAATAATACTAACTATATGATAACAAAATAGTCTTCCACATTTCTTCTTTCATTCCTTCCTAACTTACACGTGCAATGAAATGACTCAAGAGGTGAAATTTTAATGAAAGGATAGTTATTAACCATTACGTGAGCTAGTTCTCAGGTTGTCAAGTTCTTTTTTTCATCGAAATTCGCCAATATTTTATATAGTCATTATTATATGGGCTTTCACGCTAAATGTAGATAAGTCAATTTTTGACTTGTATTAATACAATGTTATGATTATTTTTTCGGCACACCGTTATACTCACCTCTACCTATAATTAAATATTATTTTATTAAATTTGCAGGAAAAATCGAAAACTAACTCCGTATTAAAAGCAGACTTCTCTATATATTTTAATATATCACATAAGATTTTTCAAGTTTCTAATTGCATAAAAACAAAAGAATATCATGAGGTTCTTTGTATTCATTAGTCCTACGTTTATATATTTAGAATGACATCATGGCCAGATTTGAATCAATCAATGTCAAACCAATAAAACGAAACTAATGTAGTGTAT
>JAWWMK010029473.1:0-14545 GCA_035047105.1 Galeopsomyia nigrocyanea
TCTATCGCAAAATACGTAGTTTAATTCGCTAAAAACCCCCATTTCGTCTTCTTTGCGTACTAATAAAGCCTACAAAACATCTTAGATGTAAAAAACAATTTTTATTTTGAAATGAATCTTTTGTGTAGATTTAGACGCAGTCATAAAATTTTGAAAAATCCTTTATTACGCCGAATAATCTGATATACAAAATTAAAAACTAATGCATAGAGTTGCTTCACGCACGACGCATTGATTATATATATTCACTATTCTTTATCTTTTAGAGCCATTTGACGAAAAAGTTTCAATATAACGCTGCCTTCCAACTTTGTTATTGTAGTAAATTCCGGTTTATCAACCATATCTTTCATATTCGACGCAATGTAAAGAATAGCTTTGGTTTCGAGTGCATTGACAATGTGGCGATTTGCCAAATCGAGATATTCAACAACATTCTCTGAAGATAAAGTATCACCGAGATACTCCTCGCACATAACCTTCAAACTACGCAGATCGTACTTGTCAGCTGCAATTAAGAGGCGTTGAGCCATGCTTGCAATATCGTCGATTTGGCCACTGTACATGAAATGCACCATAGCCACTACAACTTCTTGATCAATATCTTTAATTTCGATTACATTCTCAATGTTTTCTTTCATGTCATGCTCGAACATAGCTGCAAAAACGGTACTTTGACTGGCTAATATATTCTTATGTGCAGGCAAGTATTTATCATCACCAAGTGCGAATTTAATGTCGCTAAATTTTTCGTTGTGAAAAAGATTGCCAAAATTCAGTAGCACTTCATTGTAACCATTATCACAAGGGGTAATCTCAACTGAGAATCGCAGATTGTTGTTTACTAAGAGCTTATTTTTCATCATGTCAAATTCACGTAATTCAAAGAATTTCGGGAATCCCAAATTACTTCCACTTTTGAATTCTTTGCTGGACCAAGCTAATTGATTGAATTTCTGTCCTTGTTTATCAAGAATAGAAATTTTACAGTCAATTTTTACGATTTGCTTTGTAGAACTTAGTAACCATAAAAAAATTGACATAAAACCTTTGGCATCATCTCCATTACCTTTTGGATGAAAACTAATTTGCCATCTCGAATTGTTGACATAGAATTCCATTGAGCATAATTCTTCGTCTATTTTACTGCTGTTAATAAGAGCATTATCAACTTCCCACTTGAAAGTCGCATTAACTGCACTCAGTTTTCCAGTAATACTTCCAGAATGTGCCATGATTAAAAAAAGGAAATACGCAGAAAGGATCGTGCGAAAAGAGGTTATGAAGACTCCGCTGGGCAGATCTTTTCAATTACTCTAAATAAAAATTGAAAAAAAATCAATTCCGACAATAAATTATACAAAGTTAACACACGTAATAACACTTGATACTAGGCTTGTGCTTACATTTATAATGCTTTTCTGTTCAGCAAAACAATCACAAGTACGATGATTCGATACGACGTACCATACGACTGACAGTCTGACACACACTATATATTCTCGTCGCCACGTTGTACTTCCCCGGCTAATTGGGCCTGGTTTAAGCTCGATTCGCATGTACATAATAAGCGCGAAACTATAAACTTCAAGAAATAATGAAGTTGACGATAAGACAATTTTTTTCACTATGTGTAGCTAGCTACGTTTTACCAAATAATTTCATAGAGAATAACAATAAATCGTGTCAAAATGTATTATAAAAGTAAAATTTTCAAAAGTGGTAAATATATATGCCATCTATTGATGATGAATAACGAATACCTTTATTTTCATATACTCAACAATTCATTCGATTTAGTAAACAAATTTTTATGACGTGCATATAGCAATATAGAAATAAAATAAAAGTTAACCGACAATGTTTGATAACATGAAAACTGGCATGTTTGTAACTTTTATTTTATTGATAAAAAATAGAAAAAATCTAAAGGTCAAATTTTCCCATTTATACCAACATAGTAAAATATTGCCATAGCGCATTGTGAATTTAATGCAATAATCGCTGGTCGATTCATTTTTTGTTTGACGAGCGGGCACTCGAGTGTTTTGTTTGATTTTCCCCTTTGTTCAGCTGTTTTTGTTGACGATGACTGTGCGGATTCGGCAAATTGATGTGCAAGCTTGGAGGGTTATTAATTTTCGGGGGATTCACTCTGACAAATATCCGTCGATATGTTTTTTTCTTCGGACTTTCATTAATAATAAGTGTTGTAATACATTGACGTAAAAAAATTTGGCTAATGTTGTTGTTTATCACATATTTTTTATGTTAATGGTGTTGTTTGCTTTTCACCGTCATTGTTTGCGAAAGCTTGACTTTTACGTATTAAATCTGAGTATTGATAGAAAAGATTGATTAAAAGAAAAGCATAATTTGTCAAGAACGTTGAATAAGTCTAATTAATCGCTGGGAAGATTAGAATGATTAAGATTGCTGAGCTTGTTTCCTAAGTACCAAAGTTTTATTCGCTGCGATATATCTCACGTCAAAAATTAATTGCACAATTTCGAAAGAAAAATACAGCTAAAGAGCAAATCTTAAATCATAATATTAGCACTGTATAACATCCTCCACAAGATATCTTATAATATCATCATCGTGCAGAGTTACTTCTCTAAAAAAAAAAAGGGAGTTAGATTTATTTGCGAATCCACGTCAGTCTGGCATTCATAAAGTCATCATGCTTATTAGGACAGTTTATAGCTCCTTCTTTTTCCTGCGGACTTTTCCGTCAGTTGCATATACACAGCACCGTGGCATTTAATTAATGACCGTCGCGTCCACATTACATTAATGCAAGTTCTCACATTACGCGCGATTTAAATGAGTTGTGTCGAGACAGTTCTGCCGCGCGACTTCGAATTTATCCGCGGAAATGCCATAATCGACCGACTAACTTTTCCTCGTACAGTTACATTACGCCATTGTCGAGCTCGCTCGTTGGAACATTGCAATAGAATTTACGCTATGGTTACTAGACAACTTGATACGCGACTGCGTGCGACTAATTTCTGCAGCTTATCACGATGGTTAATCAACCTATGGATAATCGTAATGGTTTTTTTTTTGTTTTAAGCTAAAAATATCTGTCGAATCCATCGCGAAATAAATCCTCAAGATAAACGGACGAGAAATATGTGTCAAGCGATACACAACAAAAGGCTGACCATTTTAGCAGAGCACCCCACGTCGGCATCATTATTTTTCGAGAACAGCCAGTATTTTTTTCTCTCCCTCTCTCTCGGTTTCTCATTTTCTCAACATTTTTCTTTCCGGGACAAATAGCACGCTGTTTATTTTGGTGCGCCTTTCCTCATTTCACGCGCTATCACCCAGCGAAAAATTAAAAAAAAACGAGAGAGAGAGAGAGAGAGAGAGAGAGAGACGGAAGGAAGAAGGAAAGAAAACAGAAACATTACACCGAAAACTACGCAGCGTATCTCTCTGTCTGTTTTTTCCTCGACAACAGAAAAGAAAAGATGATAAGCACGAATACAATACTACATCTTCTATTTTTTCTGCGTTGATGCCCCCGAGGCGCAAGGGACGTTTTCTTTTCGAGCGCAAGGACGTTCTCGAATTGGAAAAGTGCTGGCAGATTCTTACTTTCTCTCTCTCGCTTGATTGAAAAATCGTAAATAGATGCTTGGCTCTCGAAAGCTACATTAAAAGATAAGAAAGATGCACCGTGTATATTGAATTAATAGAAGGTCCAATCAAATATGTATAAGCCGAGATCTCTGATGCAATCTGCAATTCGAAACTCAAAAAAGAAGAAGAGTAGTAGCCAGGAATTTTGAGCTGTTGCTGCTGCTGCTGCAATCGAAGAGTATGCTAATTTTATCAAAACATTTTGAATTTTTTAGCAGGCAATTTGTGCAAGGACGCCTAATGGTATAGCGAGATGAAATTGAAGTTTTACATTCGCAGCGCGAGCGTGCAGCGATGTTTATGTAGATTCCAAATTGAGGCATACTCAGATGAAAAAGAAAGAAAGGAAAAACTTTTCTTCCAAATGTTAGACGTGATGTATTTTTAGGTCGCGTACGTGAAAAAAAAATTGGCTCCCCTTAAAAAAGCGTTTAATTCCTTGGAAAGTTCGCGCGGTGAAAACATTGTCTATATATCCACGCGCGCTATTATTATTCTTCCGAAGCGTTCCGCAAAAGTTTTATACACGTAAGTCGAATCGCGCGCGCACGCGGCGGTATGTTATTCAAATAAAGTTTTGCGAGCGAACGAGCGAGAGAGTCGTGAATAATTATTTACATCAACGCGCGAGGAATTGGGGAGGGAAAGGAATGTAATTAAACTTTCTAACGTTTTTGCGTTCGATCACAAAGAAAACGCGCTTCCGAATGGCAAACTCATTAAAGTGCGATACAATCGCTCGGTAAACACCCTCTCTCGAGATTTTGCATTAACTATTCCAAACCGAAAAACTTTTTCTTCGTTATAATAAAACGCTTTTATGCGGCCACACGCGCGTAATATGCAAATGCTTTACGTGTGTTCCAGTTTTACATAATAGGGATAGCAGAGTTTAATGCATGATAATACGGTAATCAATATCGACGAGCATTAATGTGCAATTGACGGACACACGCAGACAAGAAAAATGTATGAAGGGAGATTCGTTGAATGTTTCATATCTCTCTCGGGCCATGCCAACTGGAAAATTGCTTTTACCTAATCAAGATTGCTATGTGTATATAAACATATATACACACAATTTATTTGAGATTACGTATACACGTCGTTTACGCTCGAAAAAATCGTGCCAAAAATTGCTTCTGTCGCGTGTGAAAAAAAAAAAAAAAAAAAAAAAAAAAACAAGCAAAGGAAGAATAGAAAAGAAAAAAAAAACTGACCTGCTGTTAAAGATGGAAGTGACGGTGATACGTGGCTCAGGTGAGAATCTACCGCGATGGTTGAGCGAGGGCACCTTGAGCAAGTCGCAGGATGACTGGTGGCGGCGGTAATCGCGGCAGCTCCAACCGCTCGCCACCTCCTCGTCCAGTCTGACGGATTGGCGCCGCGTGCTCTCGCCGCCACCGCCCTCGGACAGGTGGCGGATCAACGGACGTCTCATTCTTCACTTTCATATATCCACGGATTTGCCGCACTGAAAATTTCATCCTCGTTTGATTCATTGCTCTTTTTCTTTCCTTTTTTATTTTCTTCGTGGGTATTATTTGTGCAATGATAGGCACGCTTTGTTTCGCGTTGTAAGGTAATGCATAAACGTTCAATTTTGAATTTTCAGTTGGATAAAAATGCAGAGATCGGGCTGTAATATCGAGAATTTCTAAATATTTAGAATATTTAGAAATTTCTTTGTATTTTTGTTCAAATCTTAGAAGATAGGCTAATCATACAAAAAATTCAGATAAACTTTGAAAAATTATATGCAGATCATTTAATTATATCTTTAAATTAAGTATAAATGATTATATTATTTTAATACTATACGAAATCAGTTGAAAAGCCATCTATAGCGTCTCCAAATGAACTATAATTATTAAAACCGCTTTGCAATGGATATTTCAATAAAGATTCGAACTAACCAATTTAAGATGTTGATTGAGTAAATATAATTCAAGTAATACTCCTTCAAATAAAAAAAGGACGTAAGAACGCATTTCACAGGGAAAAATTTTATTCTTGAATTGTGCCCATAAGCGAATATCGAGCACTTAATAAATTTCACATAATAATATAACTCACGAATATATCTCTATAGCGATCGCGTCTTATTAAAGTGAAATACGTTCTGATTATATCACGAAAGACAATCGAGTTCTAAATAAAGAACCGCGTCTCTTTCTATATCCCGACGAGAGTACACCTTCGAGTAGAGGATACTTCGGTATGAAATTGAAACGGCAGAGGGGGGTGGATAAAAAGAGGAAGAAGGTAAATGTATCGTACTCCGTTACCTATATTTACGGGGCAAAGAAGAGCGAGAGCAAATAAAAACGAGAATCCCTCGCTGCGCTATACCTTTTCGAAGACTCTTTTTATATCGTCATAAAATGAAAACTTCCACAAACGCGAACGGCTTCTTGGAGATTTATTTACTTTTACAATTGCTATATCACACTGTTTAGTCTTGCTTTTGACAGCGTTTTCCAAATATTTGATCGGGCTTGATGTTTCAACATCCGTACGCAATTAAGAACAAATTTACGCTTGTAGCTATAGAATTTTCATCGAAAAATAGAATAGACACGTTAACATTATAATTTTTATTTGCAATAGATTTTTTTTCGTCAGATTGGTATGATCGTTGAGTTTTTCAAAACATACTAACTACCCCATTAATCTTACAATAACAGTGTAACATTGCACATCATCTATCTCTGTATAATGCATTATCTAAATTCAAATCACCCCTATATTCCACTAAAAAATACAGAATTCGCCATCAGCAAGTAATATTTTTCAAAACCTTCCGAATAAAACTTTCATTTTTCATAACACCATTAAATTTATCGCTCGAGAAAAAGTTGGTCAACACGACGCGAGCATCAAACCTCCCCGCTCTCCCCCTATTTGTCCCTCGGTAAAATGAATTAACCCAATTGAATGACCATCCATCGCGCAGGCAGTAGTTTCAACAAAAAAAAAAAGCTCCACTCACCTGAGCAAACAAGCTCGAGCCGCTATAGCCGAGCGCAAGCCTTGCTGATAGTATTAAGTATGATAGAAGAGCAACAGTGTCCGCTGGATAAGCACACGCAAAGTCGAAATCGAAGCCGGCGGCGGCAGGCGACGGAGGACCAAGACGCGCGCGCGAGCGGGTTGGTCTCGTGCGCGGAACTGCCGGGGGTCGAGCCTGTGCGCGCGCGAAAATTCAGCTTCACCTTCCTTCGAAAGGGGGGGCGGCGCCGGATTCAGACGTTTCGTGCCCACGCCAAATCGAACTTCGAGCTTTCCCAGGTGAGCTTGCGTCGTCTCGTGGAGGGCGACACTTGTCGGTCGCGAGAACGACCGTTTGAGACGACGGCATTGTAACTTGCGTCGGTAAGGTAGAAAGTTATTTCGAAAGGTAAGAACGAAGGGTTATAAAAACGAGCTTTGTAAGTTTGACGATAGGAGGCTACGGAGCTTTCGATCGGTTTTAGAAAATGCGTTGAAGTTGGTGTTTGCTTGTGATCAATATTCTAATTAGAATATAAAAGAAAATAATTCGTCGACCGTAATGTAGAAGTGTTTACTTTACTGTGGATGTGGATTGGTTTTGATGTTGACTGATAACAATATTGTTTATATACGTAAGAAGTGGACTGAAACGCGTAAAAGTAATTTCCTTTAACTCAAGAATATATTTCAAAATTCATTTTATAACGCTTGTTAATCGACTTTCTTCAAGCCTGTTGATAAATGATTAGCTGATCGCGCTAATACATATGTAAATTATGCAATCATTATTTTGCAAGTGTGCATGTATTATAGACCGTTGAATTATTAAAATATTCGTATTTGAAAGTGCGATAACATTGTACGACATTCAAATACATTTCAGAAATTAGTATCGCCGTCAACAGACTTCGATTGAATACAGACTACAACATTTTTTTATCTCGAATGTTTCATGATAACTTACGAAATTGTTGACACTACAGTGACGCATAGTTTAAAAGAGTATATATAAATCGAAAAATCCGTTATCTGACACGTACTGCATGTGGAAAAAAAATCTAAGCAGCAATGTCGTTGTCAATATTTTTTGGGTTTCTCGTTCCTGCTCTCCAAGGTAAGTAAATTGGAAAATTTTTGGGGAAAAATACAGTGAATGTGAAATATCATTTCATCAGCATTTTGTATTCAATTACTAATAATATTTTAATATTGCAGGATTTGATTCGCGTGCTTTCCAGCCACGAATTTTAGATGGTGAAGCGACACCAATAGAGAATTTTCCTTATATGGTGAACAACATTTTATTCTTACCGAGCAAAACTCGTTGGAAAAAAAAAAATTTTTTTTTCATCAACTTCAAAATAATTGAATTAAACTTCAATAAACTTTTGACTAATCCATTAGGTTTCTATTCAAAATTACGATGGTACAAATCACCACTGCGGAGGAACGATCATCGATCGCTTTTACGTTCTGACAGCAGCGCATTGCATAGACGGGTGAGTAAAGTGACAAAAATCACGATTTTTAAAGAATTACGTAATTACACTTTTATTTAAATGTTTATTTTTTATAGCTTCGGACCTGAAGAATTTAGAATTGTCAGTGGAACTGCGGATTGGACAAAACCAGGTTCGATTCATTATGTCTCTGATTTGGTTCGTCACGAGGATTTCGATTTCATTGATACGTGGTATAACGACATTGGTTTGATGAAGGTGAGCCTGTGCGAAGTATCTATTTTAATCAACCGTTACAATGTATTAGTCAGATACCTAGATCAGTCATAGCAAGTGACTTACAAAGCATAGAACGGATTCGATTAAGTAATTTACATTGCAAGAAATTCGAGACAAAGATGATTGATACAATAAATAGTTTGTTCATTAAATTCTTACAATTTAAAAAAATGTTTGATATTTCATGAAAAAGGAAGAGCACTATCTATCCATATTGCAATGTCAATTACAAATAATTTTTGTTATTTTAGGTAGCAAAACCCTTCACTTTTGGACTTTCGACAAAGCCAGCAAGGTTGCCAGAAACAAATGCTGAAATCAAAGTCAATACTACAGGAATAGCAATAGGATTTGGCAGAACATCGGTAACAAAATTTTTTTACGATGTTAATAGCATAATTTGAATGTTAGTATAATAATAATACCTCCTAACAGGAAAATTCTGGTCCTTCCAAGAAGTTATTGAAAACTGAATTATCCACTCGAGAACTGGCATATTGCAATGAACAATATAAGAAAAACCACTTCAAAGATACTCAGATATGCACTCAAGGAGAAAATAATGCTGCAATATACAAAGTGAATATTCAAATTTAAGAATTATTGAAATATTCAATATATTACGTTTCTTATTTGAGAAATACTAAATTGGCAATATTGTTTTCAGGGTGATTCTGGCGGACCTTTCATCGTAGATGGTACAGTAGTCGGCATCACAGTCACTGGAATGGCTAAATACCCATCAGCATTTACAAAAATCTCGAAATACATCGACTGGATCAATGATAATAAAAAATAACGTGATATTACTTTTTGAAATTTGTAGATATATTTTTTTTAGCGCAAAATAAAATGTAACACGAAAGCTCATTGAATAATAGTAATTTCCATACTCACTCAGCATTGATTAGCGAGGTTCCTTGCGACGCACAGTCGATAAAATAGCAAACTAGATTTATCGTCGTGCACGTTATCATTCCTTGCTTTGAAAATCAATCAGTAACGCAAACAATTTTGAATTTAATTAAGTAGATACTTATGTCGCAGTAAAACATTTAGCATGAAAAGACTAATTTGTTATCAAGAAATGGATTTTTTATTTGAATATGATATAAAACGAAAATGCATAAATTTTAATACGACTGCGCCTATTTGAATCGCGTATTGAACTTTATTGCGATTCATTGATTTTATTAAGCTTTAAAAACTATAATCGCATAATTGATTCAATATACAACTAACGTTAAATGATTAAATTGTAACGTGGCGTATCAAATTAGTATCAATCGGTATAATAGTAATAAGCTGCACCATTCAACGATTTTGAATAGTTATTGAATTATTTCCAATTGAAGTGGAGATGGTTTTATCATTTACTTTTAAAAAATAATCATAAACAAATGCTGAACCCTTAAAAAAAGAGCTATTTATCTAATTTTCCACTCTTACTCTTTTACATTAATAGCTAACTCATTTGTTAGGTGCCATTACCATTCATCTAATTATAATACTTATTCAAAGTTATGCTCTAACGGCTATCAAAATCTACTTCAATAAAGTTCTAAAATTTAACTGCCGCGCGCACTGACACAGTTTACAAATGGCGTCGCACGTGCAGCCGATAAGATAGTCGGGATAGGTGCTTGCGCGATATGTGATACGTACATTATTCCGAGCAATAACAGAGCTGCAAGCGCACGTTGAACTCCGCAACGTACCTCAGGTGGCCTCCATGAATACGTAAATTACACTGCAGCTGCGAATGAAATATAAAGTCACGATAGTTGGTTCAATTTTTTCTTCACTGCTTCACTTTGGTTGATTGATGAACCTTTCGTTGCTCGCGCGGATTGGAACGTTAATTTTTTAGCAGTTAGATCGATACTATCGATACCGTTGGAAAAGTGGAAACTGCTGTTCTGTAAAATGCGAGAATGAAAATTTTTCACAATGTGCAGTTGTCGGCTGCAAAATTATTTTTTGTTTCTTAATAGACTGTTGATTGAATTCAAAATTGCTATTGCAATAATACGATTAATAAAAATGCTTAACAAATCTGTAATCAAGATTAACAGATTTTTTTATCTACTTCGTCAAACAAAACGTTAAGTATCCCCGTTCGATAAAAAAGCAAACACTAATCTGCACGATTATACACATGGCATTTTTAACGTCAAAGGAGAAATATCGGAGCTGCAGTCTATATAACCGGTATCAGCGATATAAATCTAAATTAGTGTATGAACATTACGAGCCCGGCTCATTTCATCACAAACGACATCACACGAACAAGAGCATATAATGTAGAACAATGCGAATTGTCGGGTCGGTCACGCATGACGTAAATATATGTTGATATACTCGGAATGAAAGTGCATCTCACGTGTGCACAGATGCGTGGGCGATTTGACTATAAGCGCGGGACGTCAAGTACCGATTGTCTAACTGAGGCGAAAGACAAAGAGTTATCGATTTAAACTCGTGTCGACGTACATAGTATGTATACCTATATTGAAAGGATACCCTCCAAAGAAATGAAAAAGGTGCGTGGGGAGAATATGCACGTAGAGTTTTGCGAGGACTGGAAATGAAGTTTCTTTTCAATACCAGGCGGATTTAATTTTGAGCCTATGTATGCGAGCATGGAAACTTTTTTTTTATTTATAAGCAGTTGTTCATAATTATTATCGAGACGTATAATTTTTTTTAGTTGGCTTTCGAAAACTAACTGTCAAGTAAATAATTCATTAACGTTATTTTATTATGCAAACGAGATGAAGCTTGTGCAAGTCTCGTATTCTGGATTGTTTTTTTTTGTATACAATGTCCAATTCCACACAAAAAATCGATTAATTCGGCAGCGTTTTTTCAAATATTAAATTGCGACGCCGCTCTAAATTGTAGGTTGAAGCGGTTCTACGGGGTATTGAAAGATTCGTAATGCTCTGGTCCATTCTCTCCTTTCATGTGACACCCCCTTTTCTGCATGTAACAGTGTCAAAATCACGTCAAAAAATTCGGACATCGATAAAAACGAAAATCTGGCTTTTTGCGGTTTCTTATAGAGTTTTGGAATTTAATAAGAAACGCAAAATGATAGCGTTAATCAGACTTCAGAATCTAATTCCCTAGCTCAAAATACATCGGAAACTATTTTTTGTTTCGATTTTGATTAACGCTATCATTTTTTTGTTTTTTGTCAAATTCTAAAAAACCATGAAAATTTGTGAATTCTTTTTGACCGATTTTGGGACTTCTATGGATAAAACAAGGATATCAAAACATTTTTGGGGATAGGCCTTTGTGTTTTTCGATTCGTTTTGTAATGTAGAGTGATAATCTGAAAGAATAAGGAGCGTCGATTCAATTTGACATTTTTCATAACTGGTGCCGAATTGATCGATTTTTTTGTGTAGAATTGGACATATATTTCGTTATTTCCAAATCGCAATACCTCATATACATTAAAAAATGTTAATCCAGTAGGAGGAAGAGAGATAAAAAGACGCTAAAGACATTACTGTATTTAAATACGCAACTTGATTTGAGGTAATTATACTTTTAGAATAATTTAAACAATTAATAAACACTAAACTGACCTGGAGTCTGAGCAAATTCTCCATGAAATCAATGGATTCACGCTTTGTTGAAAATAAAATATTTCTACAAGTACAAATACGGTTTTCCCCTTTACTTCCGTACCTATACCAGTTTTCAATAATTATGAAGAGACATTGGTATAATGTATTAATCCATAATAGCATCACTGATCGAAACGGGTTAGTAGCCATCAGTTTAATTTTTTTTTTATATATATCTGGGAGTGCGCGTGCGTCTTGCACCGATATCATGCATGTGCTTTCGCGAATCAACTCATTGGCAGCACTGCAGATAGTCTCCTTCCGGCAGTGTCTATACCGACAATTCACGTCGCAATTCCTTGCGTTTCTTCATAAAAACCCTTCCATAAAAGTTTTGCCTCTACGCGCTTAAAGCGATAATTTCAAATCATTTTCGTCTGCGTGGCTCTGGTCCATTCTCGTCAGGTACAATCTCGAGTACAATTTTCCTTATATAAAATAAAATACACCGAAGCGCATGTTTTGTGGGTGCGTCAACGCGGCCTTGTGGCAGTGACCGTGACCGTGAATGTTGAGGCGATCAGATTCAATTATGCGTGCGCGTTGAGTCATTCGTCGTGTACCAGTGTATTTATCATGAATAAATTCATTGCCATTTTTTAAATCAGAGTTTTAATAATTTTTTATATTATTGGCTTTATCAGTGCTTTATCACGCGGTGTTAAGAGAAGGATATAGACGAACGGCGGATGAAATCATTTCTGAATATAGCTGATACGCTAGTATACCTGCAAGTTTGAATCGTTGTACATAACCTTGATGAAGCTAAGAATATTCACGTACTTTGAGTGCAGTTACTAATATTTTCCATTGTATTTGTTACAGAACTGTGCTATTTCTGCATTATAGCGCCTTATGTAGCAGGCGATTCGTCGTCGGATTCGTCAAATAAGTTGGAGAGCAACATAAGTGTTTTGGAACGGAAAATAAATTCAAATACTGAAATTCAGGTATTATTAATTTTTTTAATTGGGAGTTGATAGAGTTACTTCCGTGATAATACTTCCGTATATGATGAAATTATTAATGTATAATTTTATGACTTAATTATTATTTCTATTATTATAGAATCGTCTTTTTATAATGGCATCGCATCAGAAAGACAATAAATCTCTTTTAAAACTAGCCCAAATCTACAACTCATTCCAAAAAAACCTGGACAAAGAGTTATCAACAGAACGTGTGGTCGAGAATATATTGAAAAAAAAAAAAGGTTACATCAATTACAAAATTCCATCGAGCAGATGTGTGACAGATCCGAAGCTAATTGGATGCACGGCATTGCACTTCGCAGCGAAGAACAACGACACAGAAGTTGTTAGAATCTTGTTGAACAACGGTGCTGATGTTACAATTAAAAATGGAGAAGGTCGCACAGCTCTACATTACGCGGTCAATCAAGAAAGCCCAAAAAAAGAATTAATCGACATTATACTTTCCAAACACTTGTCATTGGCAGTTACAAACAATCCGTGCGATACTAATGGGTTATCACACTTCCACATCGCCTGCCTTTACGACCACATGGATTACGTGAAATTTTTTCTGAATAGCAGTGGTATATTAGTGGACATGGCTGTCAATTCTGATGCGAAACGATTCGCAGGCTATACGCCTTTACACTTTGCAGCAGAAGGCATTGCTGTGGCAGTAATACGTATTTTTTTTAAAAACAACCCGGAAATGGATGTCAAAGTCAAGGATGCACGAGGATTGACGCCGCTTCAAATTCTCCTCCAGAAAAGAACCAAATTTTTGGACTCTAGAATAGCACTCTCTGCAAATGAAACCTACACCGAAATCGAAAAAGCGATAAGATTGTTGCTGAATAGCAATGGCATTGATGATATCGGTTTCCATATCGCATGCACGCTACAGAATAAATCAGCAGCCGAACGTTTCTTAGAAAAGAATGTAGTGAACTGGAATCACTTGACGTTTAACGACGGCGAGACTAAACTGGCAGATTTCATCAAACTCGCTCGAACAACACACAACAATAAAAAGTTCTTAAATTTGCTGCCTTCTTAAATAATAGTAATTTAACCCATTAAAGCCCAGGCAAAAACTGAGCTAGGTAGTCTCAAACTAACTGTGCCATTCATAGACAAATTGAAAAAAAATTACCCGTTTTTTTCTGATGTCATTTGCTGCAAAAAGTTATTTAAATAAATTATTTAAAAAAAATTTATTTTGAAAAAATAAAAGCACCAAACGACAAAATTTAAGACGATAACTTATATGACATTAAAACGTTAAAACGTTAAAACGTCATATAGGGTGAATGTACCAATTACCGGCAGTTTAAGGAATCAATTTACCAATTACCGGCACTTTAAGCTGTATATATTTTAAAAAACTATAATAATAAATAAAAATAGTACCAAACTGTTCAATATGTACAGCAGCACACGTTGAAAAGATTAGTAAGGGAAGAAAAGGTTCATTATTCGCGTTTGTTTAATGGCCGGTAATTGGTACTAAGAAAAAATTGAATGTACCACTGTCCGGCCACTT
>JAWWMK010029484.1:0-14544 GCA_035047105.1 Galeopsomyia nigrocyanea
TCTCTCTCTCTCTCTCTCTCTCTCTCTCTCTCTCTCTCTCTCTCTCTCTCTCTCTCTCTCTCTCTCTCCCTCTCTCTTTCTCAGTCGTCTTTTATTTTTCATGCAAAAACTTTTTGCTTTCCAACGGTCTTATCGTACTTATTGTTGCCTGGTAATCGCGGCAAATGTGCATTTCACTTCTGAATTTTTCAAGCTGCGAGAGAGTGGCAAACACGAAAACCTCGAGAAAATTGCAATTCTCGCGATGTTTAACGTTTTGACGGAAAGACTATAATGCCGTACTTCCGTTTTCAAATCCAATTTTTTTTCTCCCTCTCTCTCTCTCCCCGAGCTTAAGTGCTCGAGAAAATCTTGCGATTGTCAGTGAATACTCGAAAAGTTTTTTAATAACTTTTTTTTTCTTGCGGAACTGCATTTAATGAGAAAAAATTACAAAATTTTCTTTGTAAGATTTTGCTATTCGTCGAGTCGCCGCATGATTTTTTTGATACGCGTATCGCGACTTAATTTAAAATTTACTTCAAATGAAAAAAAGTTTTTTTTTTTATTTCTCTGTGAATTGCACATTTCTTTTCTCTCAAAAACTCGTCTTACCGAAGCGAATCTCAGCTCGGCGACTCGCATTCTTGACTGCTTGATGGAAGCCTCTCACCTCCTTACTCGCTCGTTAGTTCTCTTCATTGCTAACGCCCAAGAGGAGGCGGCCAAATCCCAAGGAATTCGAATTTTTCTCTCAGCAGTAAGATCGCAAGGAACGAGATAAATAGAGAGAGAGAGAGCAACAAGAAAATTCAATTTCCCCGTCAACAGTGCTGAATTTATCGTAACGTTCGTCCTATGAATACAAAAGTTTCCGTTGTTGTCCAGGTTCGCACCTCGACGTATAAGCTCCTTTCTTTTCTTCAATTGTAGAATTCACACGTGAACTATTCTCGCGAAGGTCCTTTGTACTCAACCTACAGTCCGGGTAAACGTATACAACGCCAGGCAAGTTGGAAGCTAATAAAGACCGATCGGCAATCAGTACAACAGTCTACTACCACTTGGCTTGATAAATCGGCCACGACACGGCTACAAGCTTAGATTAGAGCGCTTGCATTAAGCGAATGCGCACTTCGGTCGTATGGATGATCGATATGCGCTTAGTTAGCTTGATAGCTACTTAGATCAGAGAGACAATGTAGCGAAACTTTGATCGATGAACCTTCAAAAATGAAATTTTTTTTTTTGCTACTCCTCGCTTGATTAAAAAGTTCTTTTTTTCTTCGCGAAAAGCCACTGTAAATAATCAAGCTCGATGATTGAGAAAAGAGGGAAAAAGAAAAAGAGTATACAGGATTCCACGGTTGACAATGAAAGATGGCATAGCGAATTTTAAACAGAGAGAGAGAGAGGCATGACGAAAAGCAGCTGAGAACTGAAGCGCATTCACGGCACCGAGCCATTGAAAAATCGTGAATTCTTCTTCTGCGGCAGTGGCGCGAGGGGCCGAAGGAAATGGAATCGAGCGCGAGAGACGACGACGCCACCTATTCTCTTCAATAACGTGCAGCTAGAAAAGAGCCCGGAGACGGAGATATGTCTTTCGCTCGCTGATGGGATCGCTAGCATGTATATATGTGTGTGTGTGTATGTGTGTATGTGGGTGGCAGAGAAGAGCAAACTGAAAGAAGAGTTCTTTTCTTGATATTTTTCTTCTCTTTTGTTCCGATGCTCTCCATCGAAATTCGCCTCCTCCGCTACTCGTGCGTTGAAGAATAGACATATATAGCTATGCTCATTTGGAGTTGGAAACTAGGACTCTCTCTCTCTCTCACACACCTACTATACAGCGCCTTGGACGAGTTGACGACGGCTTTTCGAATTTGTAAGGGTCGGCGAGGGCTAATTGGGATCGTCTTTTATTTTCTTTCACTCGATGTGTAATGAAGCATATACAAACTGAAGATAAAGTTTCGAGAATTTTTTTTAAATTGTATGATTTTTTTATTTTTTGAAAATTAATAAGAATTTGAAAATTTGTATACAATCAAAAATTATAAAATAAATAAAGTAAATTTTAAGTACTTCGAATTCAAAAGCAAAACACTTGAATCGTTAAAGATTCATAAAGCTCAACTATAAACCCGCACAAAGATTCATATCAACAAACTAAAACTCAATAGAAATATAGAGCCACTTGTTGAGAGGTAAGCAAGAATAACTAAGAGAAGCAGCGTTCTATTTCGCAAGGCTTTTGTAAGTTATATACTCCTCTCGACGTCGCTTGCCGGTGCGCGCGTGATGACGCGTCTCATTTACAACATCTGATTTTCCATATACGCCATACACACAGCAAACTTTATATTCAACCGTGAGCTCCGACGTTATACGAGAAGAGGATTAATGAATTGCATACGCGCGCGCATATCGCGTTTCCCTCTTGCATACTTGCTTTTATTACGTCACTTTGCTTCGTGATTAAAACGCGCGATGGATTAAAGCGCGATTATCGCTTCAACTTCATCATTCTCAGACTAAATTATTTTCTGCGGGGTAGGGAATACGACTTTGTTTACGTGTACACGTTGTTGGATTTGATAATTTTGGGATTTATGAAGGATGATAGTGTGGTTTACATGAATACGGGCTATTATTAAAGCGAATATTGATAATGTAAAATCAGAACAAGATTAATTGTTATGAATTTTGCATCTCGTTTAAATAGTTAGGACAGATGGCAATCAATTCAAAATCAAAATGTAAGAATGCTCTAACAATTAAAAATAAGCCTTAGTCAAACATCCGAAAGGCTCAAGAGGGGTAAAAAATTCATTACCCAAGCCTTTCTCGAAAGCAAGACGCTCTCGGGCGAAACTCACTTTCTCGAAGCACGACCACGGCGCGCTGCTCTCTGTATCAATATTGAACTTGGGTTAATTGAAAAAAGTAAGCTCGCGACTTTTCTCGTACTCTCCGCTCGAAATTAATTAGGGTCAATCAATTTGCGCGCGTCCCCCGCTGTTTTGCACCGTTTTTTTTTCAACAAAAAATAAAGTCAAGATTAACGACGAAGATCCGTTTAACGGCAATTTTTCACGAGATCGCGAGTGAAAAGCCAACGAAAGTTCTTAGTCTTAATTGGGAGGGTGTAGGTTAACTTCGCGAGCGCGTGGGTTTCTCGTTATATCACGTTTAAAATTCGTCAATTAAGCACGGTTTCCCGGCTAATTTCGGGAACACGTTGGCTCTAATAAGTCCCTTATGCGTATTTCGGGATTACACGTGCTAATTACATCCAAAATTGTAACGTTTCGAAACCGCAGATAACTCGTTCTTCTGTAACTGGAGTGGAATGTTTTTTAATTCCATTACTCGACTGAGAACGCGCATTTAGACACAAACAACGAAGGGAGTTATTAAGATGAGCTTGGCTCTGCGACTACTAATCGCACAAACGTAGGTACTGTGTTTCTCGCGTAATTTAATTAACGCCGCGCGACCGCCTAGTTACATCTGAATTTTTTTTATTTCTCCCGACTTAAAAGCCCAATATTTCATTCACGCTTTTCAAGATTCATGCCTGCAGCTCTGTTTATTCAACTTTTAGTAGCTGGATGAAATGTGTTGCACATACGAATTGAAATGAAAAAGCGTCTATCTGATATTTATTTGCGGCATGATGCAATCTCGACCAATATTGTGAAAAATCATGACAAACTATTCGACGTTGTTGAAGTGTATTTCCACGGCAAAAAGCTTAGATGATCCACAATACAAACGTCAAGCTTAAGCGTAGCAAAAAAATCCAGAGAAAAATATATTTTCAGTTCTGACAATTGGAGGTGCGAGACGTAAAGAGCTCGAATATGCTGCATGCACTCGAGATCGATTGGCATGCAATTCCAAGTGCTGCGCGCGGGGATACTGACGAACGCGAGATTGAATTTTCACGCTGTGGTGGTATAGCGCGGCGCAAAGGTCGAAGTGTTTGCGCAAGCGGAACGTCCGAAAAGGGTAGGGATGTGGGTACGGGAGGGCGAGATAGAGAGAAAAAAAAATTTGATTTTTCCGATTCAGACACTCGATTCACCCTCGTGCTATATCCATTAGAATACAATTTCGCCGGGGTATTATGCAGTCGGCTCTCGAATGGATTGTATAGTTCGATCCGCGCTCGCAGCCCAGCGGCAAAAATGAAATTCGAGCTTTGAATGCTGAGAAGATTCTCACGGCTGGTCTGGCTTTTAGAAAAATGTATCGAATAATCGATGTAATGCCATTCTCTACTCTGAAATATTGGCTTACCCTTTTTTTCTGCGCGGAAAAGGTTATATCGATGCCGTGGAATAGAGCCTTTTTAAAAGCTTTCATCAAATTATTCAAAAGCTTTCTGCGGCTTCATCACATATTGGATGATGGCTGGTACGTTATTCACAAAAAAAAGTAATAAGTCAACGTTGATTTTGTACTTTGGCTTGGTATTGGTTTTGTCGAGTTATTAAA
Source organism: Galeopsomyia nigrocyanea (assembly GCA_035047105.1). NCBI lineage: Eukaryota > Metazoa > Arthropoda > Insecta > Hymenoptera > Eulophidae > Galeopsomyia > Galeopsomyia nigrocyanea. Next base: position 4,486 of record JAWWMK010029484.1, read on the forward strand.
TCATATTCAGAGATGATTACTAATATCATAAATTCAGTAAATTTGATGACCTAAATTCTTGTATAATTGTCGATTTAATTACATTGTATTGCAATTTATCTTTGAATTCAATTTTCATATAAAAATATATGAAAAAAATCGTTACTAATAATAATAATGAATATCAATGTGACATAAGCATTACTAATTCACGAAGTAGTGATTTACACACTTCATACAGCAAGATAGCTAGAAGGCTTATCAAGCTTTTCAGTCTAATACCCCTTGCCGAACGCGCAAAACTAATTAGACCATCAGTTCGCCCGATTAAACGACAATTGCGCAGCTCGCGAATTCCTCTCTCTCTCTCACACTTTCTGCGACTCGGCATAATTGCAGCCAACGGGGGAATTCATCGGGAAGCTTTGTGTTTAGGAAACGAGTCGCCGAATTCTTTCGTTGGCAGCAGTCTCATAACTCTGTGGCTCACTGTTCTCTTTTCCTCCTCCTCTGCCGTCAGTTTCCGGGATCCAATTACACTTTGTGCCGCTGCAAGCTCCCCCCCCCCCCCCCAACGATGATTATTCCGGTTCGGCGAGCCGAAGAAAGGAAGATCACCTGGCGTCAAAGCCACAGGAAGTGTGAGGTCGTTATAGACTCGACGAGTTTTTTGTCCTCGAGATTAGTTTGAGTGGCTCTCAACGACCGCTTGTCGCTTGCAATTTTCGGATGTGAATGGGCCCCCCAACCCCGAGGGAGAAATGCTTTTTATGCTGTAATTCGCGTGACTTTGAGTTATGAATGAAGAATTTTTAAATTAGGGCTGAGTACGTGGTACGCTCGACGGGAAAAAAGTTTGTCTGACCAAAGCGCTGCTGAACTACTTGTAGAGGTATTTGATCAAAGGGGGAAATATAAAACTTTATCCAATTATGCCCGTAATTTGACTTCTGAATATTCGTTGTTTCGAAAATAAAAAAAAAATATTGTTTTTTTTGAACGATTGAGAAATATAGGGGAAGGTGGGGCAAAATGGCCCCCTTTCGAGTTTACTATGAAGGACGTTACTATAAAATCTGGATTTTTAATATATCATTAGAAATAATAAAACAAACCATTTGCATTATTTAGTGAGCTATAAAACATTATACCTTTATTTTTAAAGAGTTTTAAACAGTTAGGGGGCCATTTTCCCCCGACATTGTAAGGTTTTTTCATCTTAAAATCTGTATATTTATTTTTTTTACCGTCCTTTGCTATTCGGAAGATTATTCTCTACTTAGTAAACTACTTAGCTTAGAGATCTCATATATAGAATTTTTCTTCATACATACAAAAATTTCCTGTGCATGATTTTCTGATAAAATTGTACAGAAATCCTGTTTTCAATTGAAAAGTTACGATATTCAACTACCTGTAGCTGACGTTCTATTCGTCGAAAATAATCGAGCGACCAACCAAACAAAAGCTCTTAACAAGACAAAGAATGTGCCATAAATTGCGTTCAAATATGTTTAAAATCCGCAAAGCTACAAGTCTTAGAAAAGGGGACCATTTTGCCCCGAAGATTTTGAAGGCGCAAAAATCCAATCTTTTTATAAAATGGATTTTTAAAGTGGAAAATGGTCTCGAAAAAAATTTTGACTGGTAAGATTTTGTAGGATTTGCTCCACTGAATTGAAATACATCATCCTGAAGTTAATTATCTCTCTTAGAACGACTCCAGTTACATTTAAAGTTAAGGGCGCCATTTTGCCCCACCCTCCCCTAACAAGTTTATTTAATAAAAATATCTAGAGATATTTTACGACATTGTGTTGTCGATTGGAAGTTAGTTTTATTGTTTGGTTTGTAATTCGATAAACCCTAACTCAAATATTTCCGCACGCAATTCTTCAATGTACAGCTCGGGAAATAGTAAAATTTTATTGTACAGCATAAAAAAAAAGAGAACGGTCGAGGCTTCCCAGTGCTTTCGTTTTAAAAACAGGTTTCAAATATTATTTTTATTTTTACGCCTCATGCATGAAAATTTTTTTCTATTAAGTACAAAGATGAGAGCACGAAGTCTCTAGGAAGAATGGAAAGTTTATTCTTTTTTTGAGATGAATTTCACGCAACTAAGTGAATTAATAAAAATGAAACATAACTGCAGATCAGCTACAATAATAATTTGCAATCTTACGTCCGATACTCGAGCATGGAAATGAATGTTTTACAAGACTGCGTCGTAAAACGGATTTTCTTACGAGCGATTCGGTTGAATCGGACTCAAAATTACTGGTACGTAACTCGAATGGCCTCTTATCCATGTTATTGTCCGACGGTGTGACGTTGGCTGACTTTATTACAATCTGGTGCAAGGACATGTATAAAGCTGCTATACTTATAGAACGACTTTACAGCTTGTGGAATTTTCCGTTCGAGTGCGAAAAAATTATTGGCATTTGAATCTCCTGATATGTCGAAATTTATCGATACTGTCACTGAAGGAAAGTTTCGGTAAAAGCCAAGTTAAGGATTATAGAATCGTATGAAAATGAATTATATTTGTTGGGCATGATTTTATGAAGTTCGAGAGCTTTCAAAAGTTTGCGTAGGCAAAGTTTCTGGCGAGAAAACTTTTTTATATAAAGTTGAGAGATAAGAAATGACGTGCTCTGACTTTGATTTTCAAATCGAAATTTGTTCAATGATTAATATAATTACTTTTTGATCTTTGATTATTCTTCTTATCTTTGAAATTAATTTTTTCTCTATAAATAGAAAAATAAATCGCTGCAATTAACTATAACCAAAGTGACAAAACATGAAAATTCTCCGTCGCATTTTACACACGTGCACGCAAACTCAAGCAAAAACGATTACCTTAATTAAAGAAATTAATTCAACCAAGTTAGCTCATCACAAAATCAATTACAATAATTTATCTGGAGGGTGAGGGGGTTACTACTACTGGTACGTCCGGCAAAAGGGACGACAATTGTAATCGCTTGAAAATTCCGTCGGCGTGCTAGCTCCTCGCTCCTCCTCCTCTTGCACGCGCACCTCCCGAGAGAAAATAGTTTCCAATGCACATTTCCCGCGGATGAATAACAGTGAACTTTTCAATTGCACCCACCAGCACCAGCAGTCGTGTGCGCGGCTGAACGACTCCGCCCTAGTCGAGTGGACCCTCAAGTATAATTATTCATTTGCTATCTCTCCGCGCATAAATGGTCATTAGCATTCTTGGTGATTTCAAAGTGCGCGAGGCCGCGGGAAAGTATTAAACGCTCTGGCATATCTCGCGGAAACTGCGAATACTTATTCGAATCCCAAGTAAGTTTGACATTTTTTTTTCAAGTTCGAATTTGGTTCTTCGTTTTTCGTTATGTTTTTAAATAAAACATTTTTATCGAATGAAAGATAATTGGTTTAAGTTTATTCGAAAATTCAATAAATAATTTCAAACTTTTAATTTTAAAATTGATCAGTATGCAGATAAGTTACATAAATCTTTTTCATTGATTTTGTAGCCCAAATTATGCGGCTCAATCATCTCGTATTTATTAGTATTTTCCAGAATAAATATGTATTAATATGTATGAATTTATCATGGTACCATTAATATTATATTTCGCGATTAATTCTATTAAATTCAATAGATTACATTCTCATACTCGATAATTATGCTTTTATTTATTAAATTAATCATTCTTTCAACATTCATGGAGTGTTTGTCGCCAATTAAATATTAAAGTTTAATGTGATTTTTTCGTACTATTTCAAGAAAGCTAAGCAAAAATCCATTCAAACAATCATAAATCCACGCGAAAGCTAAACAAAAAACATTATTCCCCGCGAAACTTATTTTCCACTTCATTTATCTGCATTATAGCGCTTCAACGATCATTTAAAACATTATTTCAAAGAAGTTTTCTTATCTAGTTGCCTCGGAGACAACATGCGGGTAATTAAGGATAAAACACGACCTAGTTTCTTTCTCGTTGGGGGTAAAAAAAGAAAGAGACTCGTGTACATAACTTTTCTCGACGAGAGTGCAAGCCGCAAACCAGCTAATTGTCAAACGCAACGACTTTATAAAACCAAGAAAAAAAAAAAATATATATTTAAGAAAAAAAATACTTACCACAGGTGTAGACGACTTTCAGATAAGTACGACTTTCCGGTCGACATGGATCGCCGAATGTCGTGCTATTGGCTGCGATGGAACAGTGCCGTCGACCATGGCACAGATCTATCAACCTCTCGGTTGCGTGACTTGCTAAGCACGCTGTAAATACAATGATTAACGTGATTATTTTACGTGTCACTTAACGTCGATCAATTTTCAACGATATTTTTTTATAAGTCGCGTAATTGTGTACATTATCGTAAATGAGAAAAGGAAATGGATTTGTTATTGATTTTTAATGATTACAGCACAATATGTTTACAAGCAACCCTAAGTAATTTCATGGAAAAAAAAAACAGATTTCATATAACTGTCCTGCAATATCGTAACGCACGCTTTACGAGCATCAAGATAATAAAAAGTCTCATTCGATATTCCCATCAATAGCATATTCAATGAAAATAAACACTTCAATAAGAATCGCCAGCTCTTTCTGTCTCTCCCCTTCGCAGTTGAATTACCTCTATAGAAGCATCTTTTGACCTAAAATCGAATGTTCACGATCCGAAATCCATTGCTCGGGGACAAACGACGACTCAATGTAAGAGAAGGGGGGCGGGGGGGATCGAGACTACCTCCGCAGGCTTAATAGAACATTTCGGGGAGAAAGAAAAACGAGCTTCTTTCGTAATTTTCGCGTCATACAAAAAGGAGGACAGAGATAAACTCAGCGAAATAGAAATGGAGCAATGCTCTCTCGTCTTTTCTTTCTCTTTCTCTCACACGACCAGTTCGTTCGTGCGCGCGCGTGTGTGTATTCTCCGATCCGATAAGCCACACTAGAATTGCTGGCGCGAGATATCGGGAATTACACGCTACCTTCCTTCCTCTCTCTCTCTCTCTCTCTCTCTCTCTCTTTGGGCCTCGCTCGTCGACTTTCTGTCGCGCGGAATTAAATCTTGCAGAAATATTCGAGAAACTTATCTCTCGCTCTTTGCGCAAAAACACGTTGTACCTTTTTTTTTGTTAGCAAATAATTCGTTACGTCGTGAATACTTCGGCTTTGCGAAAGGTATCTTTCATTCTTCGTTTTTTTTTCGGAGACGTGCTTCGCTTTCGTAATCTTTTGGGATTTGATATTTATTTTTCACTCGGCCTTTACTCGACCGTAATGTAGATTTCAATATCACTAAAAATTCAACTGCGCATCAGATTCGAATGGTACAATAACATTAATTTATTTAACACTCTTATCTGATACTTTTAATGTACTGACAAAGATAAAATAATTGCATATTGCATATTGCAAAATGCAAAATGCAAAAGAAATTGCATATTGCAACAGTGTTGATACTTCACATCTAATAATGTCAAGAAATCGCGAAGGGTGAAAGGGCGATACACGGCAAGCAGACGAGGTATAAGGATGAAAGAGGTCATATCGAGTATCGAGTGAGGATACGGGGAACGTAACCGAGAACGAGAGAGAAAATATACTAACTTAATCGCAACGGGCGACGTCGTGGCATCGAGGGTGTCGTTCGCTACGCGCGTGATCGTCAAAGTTACTATACGCCTTCCAACCGTCTCGTCGTAAAGTCATTTCGTCGTAAGCCGAAGTTGAGGAAATTCTTACATAGCGTTTGAACGGCGCGACGTTAATGTTCAGTCAGTTATATTCGTGCTTCATAAGTTTATCGTATTAAAAATTGGATTTATTTCATATGATGTGATTTTTGGTGATTTTTAACACGAAGCGAATGAAAATCGAAATTAATGTAGGTCAACAAACTAATTGCGAGATATTTTTCTCAAGCAAATATTGAGCAGTCAACGGGATTTTGATATCTTAGTTTTAATCTTATTAGTCTCATTAGTATTTCTTTGGCATCGTCCTCTAATACCTTGCGAGAAGAAAGTTTTTTTTCGCGATTGAGCGATTTTTTTATCATGCTTTTAAAAGCTATTGGAAAAGCTGATTGAATAAATCGCCGAAAAGCTGCTATCAAACCCGATTACAAATGTTCTGGAAGTAAGAGTAAAATCTCTCGTAAGTCGTTCTTCCTGACACGAAAAAGACTCTACTGTGGCTTTCTACTTTCGATCGTGAGAGAGAGAGAGAGAGAGAGAGAGAGAGAGAGACAGAGAGAAGTAGAAAAATCTGTCGAAAGCGACCACTACAAGTTTTTACGACTTGATTCCGCGATTTTCAAGTATCTATCGGTCGCATAAAAGTTGACTGTTCTCGTTCGATATTTATTTGAAAAATCAAGGCAATACTCCGATAAAAAGAAAGTTATCGCTAATCAGATCACATCATCAATAACTCCCAGTAAAAAAACCTAATTAAGCAATCACGTTATGCGTTGAAAAAAAAAGAAGGTCACCCGGGCGCGCGGACGTCGAACGAGCATCAAAAGCTGGAAAAATTAATGCGGTAAAAAGCGTATCCAGCGAAGCGTAAAGAAATTAAAAACTGTCGATAATCTCAAAGGCAGGCAAAGGAGAAAAAAAATTGCGAACGCTAGTGAAAGTCGGTGCGGAGAGAAAAGAGATCGCTCGAGGCCGTATGTTCGCGAGAGGGCTCGAAACTTTATAATGAAAAATTCCCTTTAATCTGCATAACATCTGTTACGTGGATATTAGGGATAGTTTCCAACACTTACGCCGCGCGGATATCATCGCCGCGAGTGTCATTTGGCTAATGATCTTCATTCCTTCGCGGCGCAGTTATTAATTATATTCGTTCGCCCGAATAAGAGAATTAATGATGCGTTTTCATTAAAAAAAATTGTTCGGAATTCGTGAGATTAGTGATATTTCCTCCTCTTTTTCCCTTCCGCAGACCTGAGATGCTCTCAAGAGATTATGTCAATTAGCTCGGATGAATGCCCAAGACTAGGAATTATTCCGTTGAAATAATTATTTCAAGCCCCTCAAGTTTCGTGCGCGGAAGTTGCTTAATTGAGGTAAAAGATCTTTAGTATAATTGTATCATAAAGCCTTTCACTAATAACACCCATTTTCATGAGAAAGACACGTCTCTTTCTACTTAATTAAAGGCCTTTCATCAAGCATTCAAACTTTCATGAATAATTCTCAAAGTGTAATACAACTAAAATGTATTGAATTTCAACGTCATTGATTAAAGCTATATACATCGCTAACAGTTAAAGGTTCCTACTTTCCTTCAAAAGTAGTGGAAACAAAAGATACTATAGAATAGTTTTACAGATTATGACAGTCTCGAAAGCTTTTTCCGTTAACGTGTCAATATTCGATAATCGAGTTATCGAACTCGGAATGTTACGATGGGAAAACTTGAGGAACCCCGAGTATTCATAAAATAAAAGCTGAATTCCATAGTGATAATAAAAAATGCATTTAGTTGTACATTGTAACAGCATTATTGATATTCCGTCAATCATTGTTAGCTTATTTATGACTAATTTAAAAAGAAATGTTTTTCATCCAGATTTCACAGCTATTAAAATATTTTTAAAATACATTAGATATAAAAATCGAAACCAAAAATCGCGAAAAATCTATCGCAGGCAAACCGTAACAACACAGCAGTTAGCTTAATTATATCGATAAAAATGATAATACTCACTCTCGTCCTTGACACCGTTGGGCTGTGGACACTGCAGCGACTCGTACTCGGTTCTACCGAAGGAGGCACTGTAAATGGCGACCCTGTAGTTCGGGAAGCACGAGAGATTGATGGCGTCATTTTCGCACGCCACTTTACTCCTGAATTCGTCTGTAAGCAGATAAACGTGCACTTTAGAAGCAACTCTCTCTCTCTCTCTCCTTAATGTTTATCGTTTATCCTGCGCTTTAAGCGAGACTCTCTAGTCTCGCGGATTCAAGGATTTGTACTTGTTCGTGAGCATCTTAATCAACCTTGATAAACTCTCCGAATGCACTTCTTTTTATGTATTGTCATAAATTATGAGATTGTGATCGAGGCTATTTGCCCTGCATTGTCTTAATGAAAATTGATGTAATTTATACAGATACGAGATTGTTAAAAACTATATTTTCTTCTTTTTAAATGTACAATCGCCTTAGTAACGAATTCACTATAAGTAAATAATAAAAACGCCCACTGAACGCCTCAATATCCGTACAATCGAAAATCGTAGGCAAGTCGTCGCGTGAATCTGAGTGCAGGCAATGAATAAAAGACAACAAAAAAAAAAGAAAAAGAATGGAAGAAGGGCACAAAACGCCTAAAAGCTCCCGCGACGATTCCGGAAGAAATAATTCAGGAGTGCACACTCTGCGCGCCGAATCTGCAACTTCTTGCATGTATAGTTGCTACTGCTGCTAGTGCGAGAGAGAGAGAGAGAGAGAGAGAGAGAGAGAGGGAGTCGTGGGATTATTAATGACGCGCAACTTCGCCGGCACGCGCGCGTTAATAAAATATCGTAGCAGCGCGTGCGAGCAAATAATAACGGGCTCAGCTGAGCTCGTGGCTTCTGAGGAATTTACGTGTGTGCTGCGCGCGCGTGTGGCGCTTATTACGTACCCGAATGGTGAAAAAAATATACACACACACACACACACACACACACACACACACATTCTCTCTCTGCTTTGTTTTCATGCGAGTTACGTGCGCGCGATGGTGTTATTGAAAAAATTTTCTTTGGGTATACGAGAGTTGGCGATATGAATTTGCTGGTGATGGGGTAAACTTTTTAATTAAGAATTGTGAATTCTTACTGAAAATAAAAAACTGTAGATTTTTTTTAATCTTATTGTTTCGAATTACGAAAGATTTTTATTTGCGGTAGATTTGGAAAATTACTTTGATGATTGTATAGTTAGAGCAGAATTAACGATAGTTTGGTACAGAAAACGTTCGTCTGCGGCTATTGGTTCGGAAAATCAATTGCGGTTGGCGATATTAGGCAGCGGTCTATTGAGAATAAACCGCGCGCTCACGGCATTGGCAATAAATTCAACTACCGAGCAGATCCGTTAATCTAACTTTAATAATGAGCAGCGTTAAAATCCAATTTAATTTTAAAAAAAGTGAGAACAATGTGCTAGGAAAGTAATCAAGTTTGCATAAAACAACACGAGACCAAATCAATTATTTGTCTTGATGCTTCGTCTTCGAATCATTTAAATAAATAGCTGTACGAACTAGAGCGTGAAATACATGCAAAGCGTGCTTGTCGAATTCGCAATTTACGAGGCCACAATAAATAAATAGAGAAAAGCGCTCTCTCTCTCTCTTTTTCTCTCTGGCAGTTTTGCGAAACTCGCAGTCGCGGATTTGGTCGACGAGTGTTTACAAAATGCTCGGCAACAACTTTTTTTTTTGCGCGCGAGAAAGTTGCGCGTCTTCGCCGCCGCAGCAGCGGTGCAGGCGTACGTACCTGAGAGATAAAGTGTTAGCTCCGTCGAGTTTTATCGAGTCGCTGATTTACTGCAGCCCGAGCTACGGCAAAAGTTGCGCCACTCGACTTCGGCATGTTATTGGCCTGAGCGCTTTGCGCCTCCCTCCCTCCTTCCCTTTTGCTATACAACGAAATTACGTCCTGGAAGAAGAAGCTACCACGGCTGCTCCATAAATCCATAAACTTGTTTGTTCAAGAAGCTTGGATATAACGTCTCTTAAATTTTCTCGAGCGTCAATTAAGGCGAATATTAATTTTCTTTTTCTCTTTCACTCGACGGCCACTCATCATCGTTATCTCGTGATTTCTTGTTTTTTTTTTAAATTAATTTCCGAGTCACACTCTTTGAAATTCAAGATTCTAGAAAAGAGTACTCGAGTTGCACTTAATTACGAGATAAATTAATTTGTAAAATAATTACGGATTTAGCATGTTATCACTGTACACATCGCGATGAATATTTGAAAACGCAAATAATTAAACAATTGAATGAACTTACCTAGTGAAATTCAATTATAATTGTATGAGCGCCTCCTCCGAAGAGATCAA